>JABXWE010045936.1:0-16487 GCA_014611495.1 Limonius californicus
TTATGCAGACGTTGCCAAACGGTATTTTCCAACAGGATAACGCACGTCCACACACTACAAATATTATCAGAATGTACCTCCAACAAACACAATTGCAAATATTGCCCTGACCGATCGAACATCTTTGGGACATAATGGACCGGCGACTAAGATTATTGCCAAGAGTTCCTAACAACTTAGACGAGCTGACATACCAACTTGAGGTTATATGGAACGAGATACCCCAGCAGAACATACACCACCTGATAGAATGCATGCAACGACGAGTAAATGCTTGCATACATATTATTAATTTTGTTTTCGTTGTTATTGTTTTCCTATAATATTTAATCTTTTTTTTATTAAAATCTGCTCATTTCATACGCAATAATGAAACATTATTTTAGCAAAGTTTCAAACCTGTAGCTTTATTTTTAATGGATGGTGCATTTCATATGAAACAAATATTTGAAAACATCAGATAGGATGTGTCAGATATAATCAGAAGAGCGTAACCAATATCAGTAAAAATGAGAGAGACGCAGCCAAGTCACTGAGGAGAACAAAGATGTCCTCATCTTAAAAGCAGATAATGATACTATTGTGTTAAACACTTCACATTACAATGTAAAAATGGAAGCCTTGTTATCTGGTACCACTTATAAAAGGCTACAATGCAAGCCGCTTAACTCTCTCATCTCAAAGTTACAGCGGCTATCAAAGCTCTAATATAATACATTACTGAGAAAATTGGATTAGTACCAAAAAACTCAGGAACTCTCCGGATCTACGGTTTGTCCAAAATACGTAAAGATGGAGCGCCCCAGGCCTATCGTTAGTGCTATGCATTTTCCCACAGAGACACCAACATAGTTAGATACTAAGTTCAGCCAACTTACTGGCAATAGAATCATATATAAGAGATGTTTGGAAGAAGATTAAATGTGTGCGAAAGTGGCATTCTAGTGAGTTTTGACGTTATTCTCTTATTCATATAAGTTCCTACAAATAATGTGCTAGTGATACTAAAAGACAAGCTACCAACGGGCATAGTTCTTATAGTCGAAATATATTTGAAAAACACCTTGTTGGAGCGGCAATTTTTACGAACAGGTTGAAGGGGCGGCCATAGGTTCACACTGTCTCCGGTAATCGCTAATATGTTCATGGGGGACTTCAGAATCAATTTGGCATCAATGGATCTGAAATCCAAATTCTGGTTCAGATAAGTAGATGATACCTTCGTGGTTTGGTCTCACGGGCGCCAAATTCTAAACCAATTTCTAGAACAGCTCAACGCTGTTCACAATAATATCCAATTCATCATGGAAATTGAGCATAATGGCAGCATTTCGCTCGTAGGTGTACATGTTAGTACAAATCCTAATGGCAGCTTAGGGCACGCTGTGTACAGGAAGCAGACGCACACAGATCTCACTTACACCACCACTCTATGAGGAAGAACGTGTCAAACACTCTGACAACCAATGCTATCGATATATCAGATAGTGAACATATAGAAGAAGAAAAGCCACACCTGCTGACTTCGCTGCAGTGTAACGCCTATACAGGTGCAGCAATTCAAAAAGCTGTCCATAGAACTGAAACCCCCAGGACTAGAAAGATATTCGCCCCTTCGGAAAGGTTAGCCTTTTTACCATAAAGTAACAGCACTACGCACAAAATAAGGCGACACAATGAAAACCAAAGAAACCTTAGGTAATGTTTTCAGATCAGCTAAAGATCAAATATCAAGGTTAAAAATCAGCCGGTACATCCCCTGCTCCTGTGATACAAAATATATCGGACAAACTGGACGTTCCATTAAGTTAGGACTCCGAGAGCATATAGGTTATTGCAAACATAAATGCTTTACAAAATCAGCGGGAGAGGAACACTAAGCATAACTAAGCAATTCAAATTGACGGGTAACCCAATAATATCAACCAAGAGGATGGATTCAGACTCCGCAAAGATTGGACACTGGTAGTTCACCCTCTAAAGTTTCAGAAACACGAATGATCCCGCGGGTATGACCTGCCACACCCTTTCTGGCCCAACGACGACTGCCAACCAGAATTATGTCGTTCTGCTCGATTCAGTATTGCTAAGATTCTAAAGATACAAACTGCAATATTTTGCGAAACGTTAGTTTTTTCACAAACAGAAACCAGTTATCCTAAATCTGCTGAGTGTGATCTCCAATCGGTGATGCTGCCCAAGCCGAAAATTAATCATAGTATTGATGATTTATAATTGCTGAAATTACCATAGAACAGCAAAAATAAAATTTCAACTTTTAAATTCTGAATGCTGCTATATATAAACTATGAAACTTTCATTGCAAATATGAAATATACAACATTTTTACAGGTGTAGTACATTGTGATGAGCTTTTGTATCTCTTTCCTCATGATTATACCTTTCCTAACTACACGCCAACTGCCGTTGACCGGAAGGTATCTGAAATTTTAACTTTGCTTTGGGCCAATTTTGCGGAAACTGGGTAAGTTTATTTCAAAATACCACAGAAGTTAGTAGCTTCACACCATTATTGACTTTAGCAACCCGACACCATCAACAAATGCGATTATTTCTACATTATGGAAGCCAGTTCAAAGTGAAAATTTAGAATACTATTTTATCAAGAATGTGACAGATATAGAAATGGAAGAAAAGTTCTACCACGAAAGAGCTGAATTATGGAGAAAATTGCCGCTTAAATAGAAATCGTGTAAATCGAGTAAACAATATATACTATTATGTAAATAATCAATACAGCAATAAAAGTTAGAGTTTGTAATATAAATAACTTATACGAAACTTAAACAGTTTTTTCAGTGCTAAAAAATAACAGAAAAGTTCCTTCAGTAGTCCAATAAAAGCAAATATAATACGTTAAATTTAGAAGCTGGTATAATCTTAAATATTTTAGATAACCAGATACACTTCATTTATTTTGTATGGGGAGGAAAAACTAACGTTTCTTCTTGTATGGAATCTATTTTCAAACTGGCTACAAAATACATGAAATAAATACCCTGCCGAGGCAACACCCTTCAGCAGTGTGGGTGGGGGGTGCTGACCCAATCGTGGTGGAATAAAATGCCAGGAAATGTGCCGGGTGTTAGGGCATCGATGACGGTTTGGAATTCAATTGATTTAAAAAAAAGTACAGAACCTGGAGATTGGCAACAAACTAACGCTTCGTTGTCGTAACCACATTTCTTGAGGCTACTCTGGTAAGGAGGGCCTAACATGTGCTTAAAGGTACACACTTTGTAGTCATTCCATTTGGAATTTTGCACGGGTCCCCAATGTCTGGAAGATAGTCCATCAACAGGATCAGAGGAAAATTTAAAGATTTTGTAGCTAATAATGTAAAGTACAGGAAATCCAGCACCGCGCAACAGGAAATAAACAATTGGCTTTCCAGATATAGACTACCACACCTCTTGAGATAATTGTTTAAGTGCAGTATACTGGTCGCAGATGATAAGTCATATTTAGTAAACCATCGGAACAATAACGTAAAAATAAACACCATAACAATAAAAACGACAAAACTTTTGATTTGTCTGTTACCTATAAATATTGTTGCTCACTTACTTCATCGAATCCTCTTGTGCATTTCGGTGTCGAGGTCGATTTGCTGTTGGTGTTGTTTTCCATATCTTCTTCCATATCTTCTTCCATGTCTTCTTCCATATCTTCTTCCATATCTTCTTCCATTGCTTTTTATCTTGCGGTAATGCTAGTGCTCTCTGCTAAGACCTTCTCTTCTCTTTAGTGCATATCTGACCGTTCTACCTATGTCTTTCTTGGCCTACCCCAGGATATTTCTATTGTAAGTCTTATTTCAAGCATCTTCCTGACTGTCCTTTCGGTGCTCTTTCTGTGTGTGTCGCCTAACCATCTCGGTTGTGGTTGTTCTACTTCTAGTATTAATATGAGATTTAGCAATTCCCGTATGTACTTGTTTCTGCGTCTGTCTAATCTTGTCTTTCCTTCACTTTTCCCTAAAAGACCACATTTCTATGCTTTGTAATCTATTGGCTGTCTTAGTAGTGATTCGCTTGAGTGCGTCAATCTAAGCACTTCAACTGCTACCTTTGCCTCCTTGAGTATTTCCTTCTTTACTAGAAAACTTCTCTTCGTCTTGCTTATTGCTGAACCCAGGTATTCGTTCTTATACAACTAAATTACCTTGCAAGTTTCCTCCGTATTATCAGCATGTCATTCGCAAATATTAGTTCATCAAATTCTATTAGTTCATTCTCCAGCCCTACCTCGTAGGTTTTGACTTTGTGGTGGGTGATTCTGACTACTCGATTTTTTCTGATTAAATAATAACGGGTTTAACCTGGAACTCTACCTTACTAACGAGTCTTTGAATCAAACAATGCAGAGCTATTATGTTTTGCTTCATATATTTTTCGCATGTTTGATATTAACTCCTTGTTACCTCAATCAGCTTCATCCCCATATCACGTTCTCTTCAATTGTTTTAAATCCTGTAATTTTTCACTTTGTTAAACGCTTTTTCTAAACCTAAAAAGGCAAGATGAATTTTCCTATGGTACTTAATTTCTTTTTTCTCCGATCGGACTAAAACTACCGTTTCGGCGTGTCTTCCCTACTAAAAGTGAACGATTGCTACATGTTACAGTCGTTGCTAGTCAACCACAATTAAGCGGACGAAAAAGCGTCCTAGGTCGGAAAGTTAATATTTTCTTTAGGTCTGCTTTCAACATTTACGTTAGCGTTTACATCCGCCATATTTTATATAACCCATTTTCCTTTTTTCTCCATAAATTGACGACTGAAGGTCGCTTTTTGTCGCATCAAAAAAAAGGTTCAATAACTTGAAATTTGAAAATGAAACGCGGAAAAGGTTTTTTTTTCACAACACAAGAACTAGTTATTTTACCTTGACTTTCGTTGAATGGATTAGAGAGAGGCAGGCACAATTTTTGGGTGTTCTTAAGATGCAGGAAAAATCCGCTGGCACAATTTGGGGTGTTCTCAGATCCGCAAAACAAGGTAGACGACGTACTTCGGGGAATTTTGGAAAGACATATTCGCTGCTACGCCCCTGGAGACTGAATTGCTTCCAATAGGGTTGTTTGGCGTTGAGAGAGAGAGACGGGAATTTCAGGCGAATAAAGAAACAGCTCCAAGAACCACAATTCCACGGGTTTGAATCGCTTGTATCCGATATAAATCGAGAGAACAATTACACTGGATTGTCCATGCACCAAAGCTAACACTCTGCTAATATTTATATATACAATCCGACTCAGTCGAGATTCATTTGCCTAAGGCAAAAATACGAAAAATGATAACTCAATTAGCAGACGAGCCACGAAGAAAAAACCCGATATCAGAAAATACGTCCGTCTGTTCCGAAAGTTTAGCACCTACTGCCTTTCTTAATTTATTTACGGTCGATCAAAGGTGATAAAGTCGACTTGGTTGTAGAAGATGTTAAGTCCGACTTGGCCGGAGAAGATGTTAAGTCCCACTCGAGAACTAAACGCAACGCGAACCTGAATTCACCTCGCCGCAAAACATCCACCAAAGTCTAATTTGTTCTGGAACAAATTAACACGTGCGATTTCCGAGAAACAATATATCTAGCGCTGCTGACAAAAGGAGTTCTAGGAAATATTTTTGGTCGCCGTTAATAAACATATCAAACGTTACATTAAGTTTCGAAAGTGGCCTCCCATAAAATTAATTTTTGAAAATAATGACAATTATAATCAACATAAAAATGGCAATTAAAATATGACTAATTCAGATGAAGCGGCACAATCAAATGAACATAACACAAAGCACTATTAAATCACTATTTTAGCTGAAACTCTGAACGCATTCTTCCTTAGCCGAGAGGCGACTTCCACGTACATATTCCGATTAACTCGATGGGAATGTTAACCCTGCACACCGCGAGCGGAATGTTTCAAACCGCGCGAAACGTGAACATTCAAACTCAAACGCGCAAAACCCAGACGAATGTCACATTCTTGCACCAGGACTGTATAATTCCAAATGTACATATTGGCTGTGTTCTTAGGCCAGTTGTAAGTGTTTATTTCAAGTGTATTTTTAAGTAATATAATTTACAGTTAGCTTACGTAATATTGTGCCGGATGTTACAATGTTATCTAGGTATTTGATGCCAAACATAAGATACAAAATACAGCACTTTTATGGAGTCTGCGCTTTGACAAGAAAAGTTTCAGCCCACAAGATCATAACTTTTCTCTTCTTTCGATGTTGCTGCTACCTATCCCATTATGATGTTTTAATTTTCAGATTTTATAAGTGTAATAAAAAGAGTTACATTTATAATATTAGTGCTGTAATGAAATAAATGTTTGTGTAGTATCAGGACTATCATTTTCGAAAATATTCGTCCTTTGCAAATATTTATTTTAAATAGACAACACACAATACATCTTCTACACTATTATAGATTTTCTCAACAATATTTTACTAAAATTACCGGGTACCAGATTCTGTGGCAATGTATCAGTTAAAGCTTTGACAGGATTAAGAAATAATCTTTAATATAACACACCATACAAGATACATTTAATTTACATTTCGTATCATATGAAATGCACCACCCATCAAAAATAAAATAATTTTTCATTATTGCGTATGAAATGATCAGGTTTTCATAACAAAAGATTAACAATAATAAGAAAACAATAACAACATAGAAAACAAAATTAATAATGTGCAACATCGCCATGAACAGCAATGCAAGTATTTACTCGTCGTGGCATGTTTTCTATGTCTATGTTCTCCTGGGGTATCTCGTTTCATATAACCTCAAGTTTGGTGTCTCAGCTTGTCTAAGTTGTTTGGAGATCTTGGCAATAATCTTCGTTGCCGGCCCATGTCCCATGTCCCAAAGATATTCGATCGGCGATAAGTCCGGTGATGGTGCAGGCCAGGGCAACATTTGCAATTGTGGTTGATGGAGGTACGTTCTGGTAATGTTTGCAGTGTGTGAACGTGCATGATCCTGTTGGAAAATACTGTTTGGCAACGTCTCCATGAATGGTGCTAACATCGGTTCCAGTTATAAATATAGCGAAGAGCATTTAAAGTGCCTGGGACGAACACAAGAGGTGATCTCCTAGCGAAACAAATCGCGCCCCAAACCATAACTCCAGGTGTTAAAGCTGTATGGCGTCTTTCAACAAACTCTAGATTTCGTCTTTCTTCTCGATATCGTACTTTCCTACGGCCGTCATTTGTCCACAAACAAAATCTTGATTAGTCACTGAATACATTGTCGTTCCATTGCTGATTCTAATGCTGCCGCTCTTCACACCAAGCGAGCCTAACAGCCTTGTGATGTGCAGTTAAAGGGAGCCGTTGGAATGGACGGTAGGATCGAAGTCCAAAAGAAGAGATTCTTGGAGTTCTACCAGCTGGATGATGTCGCTGAATGCCTTCTTCTGACCAAGCAGACCATATTCGTGCAACTGTAGTGTGGCCCCGATTTAGTTTTTTGTTTTTAATGGGTGGTGCATTTCATTGAAACTGTGCATCGAGTGACACCGAATTTCAAAGGTCTCTATGAGTAGAGTATAATTCTAAATTTTGGGAAAATATTATAGATTCAAAAACAAATGACAGACTGCCAAATTATCTGTTTCTAATATTAAGCAAAATGCTAAAAAATTTAGGAGGCGAAACAACAGAAGTAAAACAATTGAAATAATTAGTCTTTCTCTTCTGTTAAAACCGGTGATACTAACAATAATTATGGTGAATGTTCGAACTTTGCAGTTTTTGGTTTTGCTGAAGCCAATGGAAACTTTCACGAAGCCGATAGAATATTTAATGAACGTTTTCCTGACCGTCCTATTTCGAGGAGGTATTTAAGAGAACTTGTGCAAAAATTTATTAACACTGGAAGTGTGCAAAACAGGAAAAACCCTGGACGGGTCGCAACTTCAGAAGACAAATAAATTCAGATAGTCGATGAAATGGTAGTACATTCTCAGCAATCAACTTTACATGTAGCTGCGATATGTGACGTATAAGCGACCACCGCCAAAAGGTTTTTAAAACGGCATAAGTCCCACCCGCACAAAATGAAGATTTTACACCTGTTCACAGGAGATGATCCGGATAGACTCATTGAATTTTTTGAGGTCATGGACCAAACCATTGGAAGAAACCCATCCTATCTTCGTAATATCTGTTTTAGTGACGAATGCACATTTTTTTAAATAAGTTTGTTAACCGACAAAATGTAAGATATTGGTGTTATGAAAATCCCCATATTTTCCGGGTAGTCCCACCCAATTTCAGCAAAAATTGAATGTGTGGATAGGAATACTTGGCGACCACATCGTAGATCCCTTATTTATCGACGGAAGCCTTACTGGGGAATTGTACTCGAACATGCTGGAAAATCTCATCCATCAGTTAATAGTTGAGCTTCCTGAAAATAATCCAGACGAATTTGTTGACATGGAGATCATATTACAGCAAGATGGCGCTCCTCCGCATTTCAGCAGGCAAGTTCGCAATTATCTTGATGCAACGTATCCTCGACGATACATCGGTCGTCGTGGTCCACCAGTATGGCTTCCGCGATCTCCTGACCTAACTCTGTTGGACTTTGTTTGTGGGGATATCATAATTCCAAAGTTTTTTCAAACAGAACCCGATTCCTCTTTGGATTTACGACGTAAAATAACAGGTGCTTGTGTAATATCGGAGTTGAAACTTTCCCGAAAGTACGGGAAGAGATACTGAATAGGTGTTTATATTGCCAAGAAGTTCTAGGAGCACATTTTGAACATTTATTAAAATAATATTACTATTCAGTTTTTGTTGTATAACATAAGTTTTGTTGTGTTTTAGAATCTTCTTCTTCTTCTTCATTCTTCAATGGTGAACATTTCGAAAGCATACCTTTTTTGCTTTAGTTCTTAGTTTTTTCCATAAACTTGTTATTTTCAAGAATCTGTCATTTTTTTCTGGATAAATATTTTTTTATGAAGCTCAAGGATTAGACGCAGAATTAAAATACCTTTCAAATGAGGTGTCAGTCGATCCTCATTTCCAGTTAAAAAAATAGTGTGGCGCCTAGCCTACATTTTGAAAGTTATAAAATTTAAATATGTACCAAAAAGTAGTATTTAGCCTCCCATTAAAGCACATAAAATTTTGAGAATAAATATCAAGTCGTTCAAAAGTTAGTAGGGTGGAGGACATTTTACGACCTTACTGTATTATGAAAACAAGTATTTTTATACCAAAAACAATAAAGTAGCCATAGAGTAAATGAACTTACAACTACTAAAGTAATCTAGATACAAGCACTTTGGGGTCCTTCATTATTAACTGATATTTCTCCGTTTTAGGTATATAGGAAGATGAGAAAAACGTTAAAGTTATGTTCATTTTATTGCTGTGTTGCTTACTGCTCAGCTTGGTTTTTTAAAATTCTCTTTACATCTACTGCCCTCATTATCATGTATATCTTATAGGTTTCTTTGGCAATTTCTTTCCGCTAAAGACGGAAATTAACTTCATTCGTACGAATAAGTAAGACAGGACCATCTCTATATCAAGACAGATTGTTACTGTTGAATCATATTTATAAATTAAGTTAAGTATTCCCAAACAATGAGTACAGGAACTACATTATTATGAATTAATTACTATAAAATTAAACTAATTTAATACAAACATTAAAGGAGAGTTTCAGGATTAACCGGTTTTACATTGTCTGATAACGTTATAATATGGTCAATCGACCTCGTCCAAGGCTGGCACGGAAGAAGGTAAACAAACCTAACAACCATGTGCTGATGGACGTTTGCCTAAAAACAATTTTTGTAAAATTTCATGTAACGGCGATTGTTAAAAAGACAACAGCTAAGCTTCGTTCCATATGTAATTGAAATAACTGATTCATATCCGGGTACAATAAAAAACCTCTATTAGTTATTATATGACATCATTCACAAAAAACTGGGCAATGACAATAGCTGTTGTTTCGAACAGCAGTCTGCTCAATTTTGGTATCATGGCTGACTACGATTAATAGAACCTTACAGTCCTATATGGCTGGCTCATTCGCATTTACGCGAACTAAAAGTTTTTCGCTTGTCAGCGCCATCTCGGAACACTTATGATAACAAGCTGTCGAGTAGCTGAGATTACTGTTTGTCAACTTCAATTTTTAAACTGACAGCTTTCAAATTCTGAATTCTATTGCAGTTTTAGTAAAATTTGAAGTTATTTTCTTCCAGTTTTGCATTCGTTGAGTTTTGTTTGTTTGAAGTGCTATACCTTGTATTTGTTGTTTAAATAATTGTGTTTTTTACTACTGTTATTTTTCGCTTAAACCTTAATTAAGTTAACTCCGGTTATTGACTTCATTTTCTGTTCCTAGTTTTAAGTTTACGATTTTAGTTCACCACATTACATACACAATTATTTCAGTTTTACATCTAATGCCATCACATAACATATGTCAAAATTTAACTTCTTTTATAAAACCTCATCTTCTATGTAACAATTTTTTCACTTGTACTAGTCACAAAGATTTACTATGCGACATCATTTTACCGCACTTGATAAAGCCAGTACTGACAAGTTACTGTAATACAAAAAGTGATCAGGTGAAGCCCAATAGATTAAAAGAAAAGCCTTTAAGTAGAAAAATATTAAAAATAAATAATTAAAACAGTCAAATTTCTTTACTCATTTATTATTGTCTATTTAATGAACGACGTTATTTAATTGGATAGGCAAGTGCTACTTACTCGTATTTTCGTTTGTGATACAATGCTCCTAAATTCCAAGTAAAATTTAAAATCTCCTGGTAAATGCCCTTCGATTTTATTGCATTAATTGAGGATGATAATTAATGATTGCTGTCAAGCGCCTTGTCATAATTATAACCTAAAAAATGGTAACATAACAAGCAACATTAAAAATGTTTCATAAGAAATCAAGTGGTAATTGGTTTGCCGCTTGGCAGCGCCCCCATGGTCGATTGAGCTAGCCATATAGGACTGTAAGGTTCTATTAATCGTAGTCAGCCATGTTTGGTATAATGACAGTTTCCGTAACAACAGTACGTTACAAACTAGCTGTACAACGTGCAATACTTTTTCGTTATGTCATAGAACTTTTCATATATTTCTGCTACTGCACGTACCAGTGCATACATACACATTCATTTCAAATCAATAAAGGAAAGAATTATATTGCAATGTATTTTAAGCAGTAGGTACACTAATCCATAGAAAATATGAAAACACTTCGATTTATTTGAATAAGAAATATTGGAAAAATATACATCTAAATAGTTTTACAGTATTTTTTGGTTTAATAAGAAACCTTAAGTAAGTACAGTTGAGCTGGTTTACCATTTTTGCGCACCCTGTGTACCTACATTCGCTTAAAACTAGACCTGGAGACATATGTAGCGAAACTGGTGACTGAAGAAGGGCTCAGGCCGAATATTACAATAGGCTATACAAGAAACTGACGCTGATAAGCAGCCAGTGTAAATACGCAACTGCTTGTATCAAGGTTGTAAACACTCCGAAATGAAGTTTCAGCTTCCACATACTATCTAAGATTTGTAAACGACGAAACCCGGAAGAAAGTTCTTGTTTAAGATAATATTTGAGCATAATTACCAAAGGTTATCTGTGTTTGGTACCAAACAAAACGCTGAGGAGTAGCTACTCTGTCGAGCTATATCGAGGTGTAACATAAAGGAAACTCCATACGAGGTAGCTAAGAATAAGGAATAAAAGTAACAGGTGCCGAAGTGTCTTAGGTAAATTCGCAACATCTAGTGCCTAGGACTGAAAAAGCCTAAAGGTCCGATCTGGAAGGTAAAATTTTTCAGTACTTAATTTATATTCCCAAAGTTTCTCGAATAGACATGAAGTTAATTTTTGTGTCCCAAATAAATGTTATATGTATTAAAACACTTAAGGGAATGTAATAGCGTCACCATCTTCTAATACTGTTGTATCTAATTGTCAATAAATTATAACGATTACATACTTTGCCCATTAAAACATCTGTCCTTGCCCCTGACCTAGACTTGCTTTTGTCTCTGCCCCAGTTGTTGCTTCTGTCCTTGAGCTGGCCCTTGCCCTTGAACTTGCCCATGCTTAGCTCTTGCCCCTATTCTCTGCCCTTGTCCCCGCAGCTGTCCTGTTACTATTTCTATCTCAGACCCTGTCCTTGCCTCGGTTTCTTTTCCTATCCTTGCTTATACTTTTACCCCTTGCACCTACTGCTCTGGATTCTGCTTCCTGCCCCGACTTTTCCCTGCCTCTGGCTTTATGTCTGTTCCAGCCCAGGAACTGCCACTGCCACTGCTCCTGCCTATGGCTCTGCCCTTGCCTCTGCCTCTGGTCTTGTCCTTGCCGACCTGCATTTGTTCCTACCCCTGTTCCAGTTTCGTTTCCTCCCACTAACACTACCACTACCCTGCCACTGTATTTGCTGTTGGCCTTGTGCCTACCTCTACTCCTGCCTTTGTCCTTGTCTACTGCAGCTGCCCCTACCCTGGTTCCTATTTATGCTTTCTCCTCTTGCCTCTGACGTTGTATTAGTCCCTGCTCTTGCCCTGCCACTGCTCCTACCCCTGACCCCGTTAATTTCTCTCCGACTGCTTCTATGCTTACCATTACCCTTACCAACTGCGCTTGCTCCATCTCCTGAGAGTTTTCTGTTGCTTTTCGTCCGCTGCGGCTGCTCCTGCCCCTGGCCTTCTCCCTGTTACAGTGTATGCCCTCACTGCTACTTTGGCTCATTGTCCTATCCTTGTCGCCGCTTCTGCCCCTGTCGCTATTCTTGCTCTTGAGCGTGTCCCCTGTATCTATCTCTGCTCCTGTCCTTGGCATCTTTCCTGTTCCTGCCTATGCCCTGCCATTGATACTCTTTGGGTCGTCCCTGCCCAGGCATATCCTCCTGTCCTTGTTTATGCTCTTGAGTGTGTCCCCTGTATCTATCTCAGCCTGTTCCTCCCTCAGCCTTATTGTTGCCCTTACCTTTCTTCTTGGCTCCTGCTTCTGCCTCTGTTCCCGGTCCTGGCTTTTTCCCTGTCCCTACCTAAGCTCTGACATTGTTCTTGCTCCTTGCCATTTCCCAGTCTCTGCCTCTACCCCTGCCTCTATTCTAAGTCTTGTCCGTGTTCTTTACACCTGTCTCTGTTCCTGTCTCTGGCCTTCTCTCGTCCCTGTCCTGCCACTGCTACTATTTTTTGCTCTCTACTTGTCTCTGCCTCAAACCTTGTACTTGTCCCTGCCTCTGCCCATAGCCCTGTTTTGTCCTTGCCCTTGTCTTTGTCCCCTGGATCTGCTCCTGCTTTCTGCCAGTGGCTCTCACATTAACCTTTTCTTAATTTTGTCTGATAAATTTAATTTGCCTTATAATTTTTTTCGTAATGTTCGTATAAGCAGCTACTCAATATCTGCATAGGTGTACAAACAACTTTTATTATGAAAAAAATAATTATTGTGGAAGTTAGTGTAATCCAAACACTTAAATATATTGTGTATATTAAACGGTAGCGTATACAACGAGAAAGTAGAGGTTGTCCGTGGTTTATATTTTGTTTCACCGGTGCTGAAGGTTAGTTGAAAAATGGCCTCGGTTCTAACCAGAGTCTTTCTATTTATTTTCCTAACAGAAAAGGTGATATCGGTGAGTATTTTTATATTAGTTTCTCCCAATAAACTCATCCCTAAATATAGCTTTCCTTCAACTGCAGTAAATTCGATGTTAACAAATAGTACCAAGTCATCTATACCAATAAGTGTTCATATTAAAATTTAAAATGCAAGTGCTAGTACGTTATCATAGATAAAACCAGCATGGTTAAACTGAAAACAATTTCCAAATTGTCTTTGGAAACCAGTATTGACAAGATTTTTCCTTTAAAACGATCATGTTTTGAGTTTCCATTGAGCTTTTATAGCCAAAAATTATGGTTGGAAACAATAGGCAAGTTAAAAATACTCTAGTGTTGTCATTACAACGGATGTTAATAAAAACTGAATCACCTCTACCTACTCTTAGTTAGAGTACAAATTGAGTATACTTATATGTAATTTAACATAATGGTACCATTTAGTCTACGTAGTGTAAATTATTTTAATATACTTAGTTTTATGGGAAATAGTTTCGACTATCAACTCAATGTGCTTAGATTTCTATTACTAATATATTTTTTTAGTACACTGATATTCAGTCTACATTGTTTGACTACAATATTTAGCCGAAACATACTATACATCCAGTAAACATTTACAGACATGGTGTTTCAAAAATTTCCATATCGCTATTTTTACACATAAACAAAATCCATATCTTTACAGCGTAAAACTCTGATTAAGAAAATACAGGGTGTTCCTTATCGGCAGGTACAAAGACCTTGCGATATTTTGCATAACATGCAGTTCGGCATTTATTTTTAAGAATTAGAAGTTTAAAATTTTTGGAGTATATATTAAATACAACTAGGCAATGGGCGTTTATTTTTATACTGGTTGTTTTTAAATAGAAAACGAGTAGATTACTAGCCATAGGCAACAAGTCGTTTAGCAGGGATGAGCAACACGCGGCCCGCGGGCCGCATGCGGCCCGGCTCACTTTTTCGTGCGGCCCGTCAAAGCTTTACTTTTTAACTTTTTAAATATATATTTCTATGTGTTAAATTGAAAAAAAGGGCATTAAATTACAAAAAATATATAAATATATTTTAAAGAAGTTCCGATTTCATAAAAATTGCACTTCTGAAGAAGCCATTCACACAAATCGTGCCTACGTACATAATTCGCTGGTTGCAAACCTTGAACGCGTTGAACGTGGTAAGGGTATAGTCCCTGATCCCGCAAAATCCACCTAACAGTAGAATGGGAAACGCCAGTTTGTAACGCAAGTCTTCTAGTGCTAACATTAGGACTTTCCTCCACTAATTCCAAGACATGCTGTTCTACATTAACAACCCTTTCTGCTCTTCCCGTAAATGTTGGACTGTTATAGTAAATGTACGGCTGTTTGGAATGCGGCGCTGAGGATATCGCTCTTAAGTACATTTGCCTTGCCCGTAGAGCGTTTCCTTGAGCTTCCCCGTAAATAAGAAGTGCAATGTTCGTAAAATTTTCCATTTTGGTAGAAACACTGCTTTCCAGCTTCAACAACAGACTGAATAGACATTACTGACGTACCTAATAGTATTGGTTTGTGTTAGGTGATAAGAAAGTTTTTTGAACTTCTACCTTACTCTCCTTTGCATAACATGTCTTTGAACTCAAATTTTTGTTATTATTCTGCGGTATTCAAACAATTTTTGGTCATATTTTCCATTATTATTTTCTCATATCTTAAGGGTACCATGGCGAAAGAAATGTTTTTTCTAGTTTGTATATATTGTAATCTACCATCGGATTTAAAATTTGTATCTATTTCTGATACACCCTGTATAGACCAATTGGTTGCAAAGAACCAATGCCAAACTTCTCATTAAATTTTGTTTAAGATTTCTTCCCATAATAATTACTTTTTGATTTCTTTTATACTATTTCTATTATATGTTTTATTTGTGTTTTTTTATAGAGTTGTTATTTTGTTCATTTTGTTAATAACGCGATAATGGGAGTTTATCATCTAGTGTTCATATTTTAATACGTTTCTTATATGCGGCCCGCACAACATTTTTAAATTTGTGGTTGGCCCATTGTAAAAAAAGGTTGCTCATCCCTGGTTTAGATGAATATCACACGATCTGAATATTTTCAATGGGGACGTCTGATATTGGTTAAGTAAATTCAGTTTCAGCATCATATCATCATCATCATAATCGTGATCCTCGTTTGTACACCTTGCGCCGTATCGAGGCGGTGTGAGGCAAAGCTAGTATGTGCAATATTATTCGGGTGGATGGTAAGTCTTTCGCGGAATTAATTGGACAATGTAGACACGGATCTCTAAGAAGTACACAATGCGCAGAAACAAGTGTCCGTTCAGACGAATCCAAGTTCAGATTTGAGGAAAGGTTGGAATTCACTGGCGTTGTACGTGGAACTTGCGCTCTACATTAGCTGTTGCTGTTAGTTCGCCGCGTAGTGTGGTCCCCAACTTTCCAACAAAACATACGCCACTGCTCATCAGCTAACTGCAACTTGCTGGTCAGATTTCGGTGAGCCATCATGTACTTCTTACATATTTCCATGTCAACTTTGTGAATTCTTCTTTAACTGAATTGATCTGGAGGTCCTGGCGGATCTCCTACTTGGGAACGATGTTAGAATTGCTGGCTGATCCCCATAATTGGTTCCCATAGGCCTATCCTGGTGTCGGTATAACCTTTGTATAATAGACGCTTGATTTCTAATGAGAATTGGGATCTTCGACGGATGAGGCAATACATTTTCCTAAACTTGAGACCAAGCTGTTGTATTTTTGTCCAAATGTGTTTCTTCCAGATC
>JABXWE010045938.1:0-13632 GCA_014611495.1 Limonius californicus
GTTAAGTTTAATAAATATTTTGATAGTAGAAGAACTATTAAATTATATTATATATTATTACGTATAAGCTGCATTTTGGTACATCTGCCTGAAAAATAATAATAATAAATTCCATGTACAAAGCACATGAGACGGGAATTTCAAAGAGATTACTCCTGTCCTGCAACATCCTTCTTTCTAATTGAAATAATTGCCCACAAAGTTAAATAAAGATTATTATACTGCAATTGAATAATCCAAAATTAGAACTAGTTTTAAATAGGGTATGTAAACATATTGTACTTACGTTACAATTTCCTGTTGCAGTTCATCAATTATGTATAATTATTCCAAAATTTAAATTAACTGCCATTATTGCAGCCTCAATTATACCAATTAACTAATTCAAATGCAATGCAATTATAATTCTATTATATCTTCTATTCTAAGCTATACTAAAAGTAAACAAATCCACTGTGATACGCTACCGAAATAAGCAGTACACTCAGGTGCAACGAGCATTCCGATCTTACAATTCCCATTTCGACTGCACCAAGTCATCGAGTTGGACTTTACCGCAAACCGTATCCAGCGCGGCATTGTCCAGCTAAATCTACTTTTGTGGCCATCCATCGTCGTTTTCAAGAGACAGGATCCTTTATGAAATTTTCTGCAAATTGTGGTGCCAACCGAACAATCCGTAGTATTGCTGCAGAAGATGTTCTTGCGGTAATTGATGCTGAACCTACTACTACTAGTAGAAGACGAATTACTATTGATGTTGGAAAATTTATTCATCTCATGTACAGCAACTACAAGTCATGTGGGGGGCTGATTTTCTACGGAGATTGCAATCTTATCAACGAATAATGCAATGACCCCCCATTATCATACTAGCGTCCTGTTTATCAATGTGTAAATTTTTCCTTTTTTAATTACAATAAACTTCAATGAACTGACGCGAATCCACTAATGTTTGAAGCGACATTATCGATAATTACCTGAATGAATCAATGTTTTCGTCACAAACACTTAATTGTCAAAATTATAGGCAATGCTTGAAAAAAGTGCTAGCAGTGTTCCTTAAGGGGGATAAGGACAGGGGGTAGGCAACCCAGTAGTTTCTTATCGTTTTCATCTATTTTTTTTTAGTATAAAATTAGTGAAAAATTTTGGATAATTGATATTTTTAATTTTTAAAATAAAATTCTATTTGAAAATTGAGCAAAACATTCGTAAATGTAAATGTTCGAGTGGGTCGCGTTAAAAGGCCACGTTAAATCGAGAATGAACAGATTCACAGGCATTCTGTTCTGTTCTGTGTGGAAAACAACAACCCCAGCCCAACTTCTTGAGAGAAATAAAGCCGTATGATCGAAATAATTTTTATTTAAATATTATAAAAGCTAGAATTTTGAATTTGAATTTTTTAAACAAACTCTGCTACACATGAAATCTGCAGCCGGCAATTGTGGCATTTGACCATACCAATTGACAAGCGTTGTGAATCGCCAATAAAAAGTCAATAACAATTTAACTTGGTTAAAATTTAATTCCTAACTGATTACTTTTTTCTACTAGTTATTATTGTAAAAACATTAATATGTGTTTCAGTTTTCTTGGGACACGCCGTATGAACTGTACCGATCAGGTCAAATAAATATCTCTAATTTCTTGTTGACGGCACCTCCTCGAATTTACTATAGGTCTGGTAGTAAGCGACGTATAAAAAAATTGCAGAATCTCTTCTCTATATATGTTACGAGTTTCCAGATTAAAAAACGCATACACAACGACGCTTCACTGTCATTGGAGAGACAGGAATTGCTAACTTGAATTTGTTGAATATTTATAGAAAATACGCTAAACTTAGACCAAAAAATGCAGATAATAAACATTTCTTTCTATCATGCAGAAACGGAAAATGTACTAAGCAAGTAGCAGGCATAAACACATTTTCAAAAATTCCTTCAGTAACTGCCAAGTATCTTAATTTACCACAACCAGATGCATATACAGGTTAATTCCGGCGGGGATATACTGAAATTAAAACAAGGCTACGTGGACAATTCTTTTAACACTAAAATGGATAGTGCAACAAAGATTCTATGTGGACATGGAATTAATACCAATATTTTCAACCAACCCTCGACCTCAAATATAAATGAGTGTAATAACAATAATAGTCTACATGAATCAGTACATCTAAATGAGTCAAAAAATAACTTGCTTAGATCAAAATTTAATATTAACAATCCCAACAAGTGCACTTTTAACATTACTATTATGAAAGAAAGTTTATAAGTTGCTTCTTGTTTTGTTAATTGTTAATTTGTTCTTTCTTAATTTCAGTGTTAAAATAAAATGTAAATACATATATATATATCAATTTATATTTATTCTTTTTCTAATTGCTGACAGTCGTAGAAAAAATATTGTATGAAACTCATGCATAAAGTGTCTTTTTTCAGTCATGGGATTGTCAAACTTCCCATTCGTGAAAAAAGTACTACTTTATGCACTTGTTGCATAAATAACTATTGTGTATATCCATCTCTTTCTATCACATGTGTTTTACTTTTCTTTTCTTCTATCTCACTGCTGTTACATGTATCAAATCATCCAATTCAAAGTTATCCTTAGTGGCATATGGAATTAAAAATCATGTTTAAACTAGATACATGTATTATTTATTATTTGTTTTGTATGTTGTCGAAATTAAATTTCCTGAATCTAGCTCAGGCATGATTTTTGTCTTTAAATTTGATCACTTGATATTTAATTATGGGCCCATCGGCATATTGCGGAATTATAAATTTATGTACGCCTTATTACGGAATGCAAAATATTCCAACACTATTTTTCTGTTATAATTAATAAGCATGCTAGAACGAGTTGAAAAATAGTTCACCTTGTATAGAGACAAAATTTGGCATACAAAATACACCAGACTAAAGATTCTAGTTCCGCTGTTTAGTCATAAATATATTTACTCGTTATCCCAGAAATAAGAATAGGCAGGTAGAATTCCCCAGGCGACAACTATAGATAAAGAGATAAAAGGGTCATAAGCTGTTGTCGTCATCGTGAATTGTGTTTTAGAACGTAAGAATTGTAATGGGGTAGGTGTTACGAGTTGCCTATATTAATTTCTAAAAGGCGCAAACAAGAAATCCGTCAGCTGTCCTGAGGGGCCTTAAGGAAGGCCCATTACAACCGCGCCGTAATTTATGGTTCATACATAATAGGGCTATTCCATATTTTAGTCTTACTGCACGAGAATTTTAGAACACCAATTATCCTAGTTATTGGATTGGTAGAGTAGGGCCGATTGCATGGCCACCATGCTCCCCGGATTGCAATCCATGTAACTGTTTCTTATAGGGACTCCTACAAATACTGTTTACCTAACTCCAACTAATAATGTAGATGTACTTCGAGATCGCGTCGTACATGGTTTTCAATTAATTAACAATACTTCTGGTATTTTTCAACGTGTTTAGCAACCGATGAAAAGACCTTGTGATACATATATTTATGCCCAAAGTTCGAGTACTTGATATAAATAATACTAATTAGGAAATTATTAAAGCGTTAAATGTTTGTATTAATTATTATTGTAATTTCAAGTGACCATAACTTGTGAAAGAATCATTTCTATACAATATTAGTACGAATTTTTATAACTAGTTTGAGGAGTAGAACCATAAAGTTTAGCCAAGTTATTCAGTTACACCCTCTATATATCCGAAATATGTATTTCAAATGATTTAATTTTATCAGAATACCCTTTCGGATACATTTTTTGATTGCATGTTGTAACCATTTTGTTAAATTATAATAATATGTCAGCAAGTTAGCATCGTATCTGTTGCCGTACAAGGTGATTCATAACGTACAGAGGAGACTCAAAGGGTAGCTAGCGCGGCCAAAATAATGTTCTTTTGTTTATAAACTTCTGACCAAATCCCAATAATAAGAAATTTACAATAAGTTAAAGTTCTTATAAATTAACACCCGCTGATATTAATGAAGAAGAATTAAAGATAATACATATTTTCTCTTTTCCATGGATACATAGTTTTTACAAAACTTTATTGCTGTTACTTTAAATTATGAATAAAACACCTTAATTCTTTAGTTGCTCCATAAACAATAGTCATTTCTATGTATTTCTCCTTACTGTAATTATCCATTTTATCCAAACTAATCACTTAACAAAATGTCTCAATTTTTACGTTTAAATGTACATTAAAGTAAATTTCTTTTCTTTCTGTTTACTTTTGTTTTCTAGTTTTATTAACTATTCAGCGGCCTTTAATAAGTGGATACCAATTTTTGAACATTATAAGATAACTTTTTATAACCGTCACTTTTCATTTTTAATAGTTTATCACTTTTTGACCAAATACTTGATGAATTAACTCTCAAATATGCCCAATTTGAATTTAAAACGTAAATTACTAGCATAATTTCTAACAGAAAAACTCTATTTTGGTCCCCTATAGCTAGCTCCTCTATATGTTATGATTCGTCCTCTTTTTTTAAAATTAATTTTTCTTTAATTGTAAATAATTAATATATAGCTATTTTGTATTGTTTCTAGTATAAAATGTGAATAAAATGTTTGGTATTGATTTAAAGTTTAAAAATTCACCATTAAACCAAATGAAGTACCGAAACGGGCTAAATTGTCATAAATATAACACCACACAAACATAATTTTCTCAAATTTAATGTGATCTTCCAAATGTTTCATAAATACGTTAGCTGAAAGTGCTAAACTTAGACTTTAATACGTATAAAACACAAGAAAGCTAATAAAACCTGTTAAAATTAATAAGAATATTGTTGTGACTTATTAATATATTAATTGTTTATAAATAAAAAATATGTGACAGTAAGGATTAGGAGAGTTCATAAAATGTTGGCGGAACTAAAAATATTCATCCATTTCATTTAAACCTTGAGATAAAAATTCTTAGAAAATTTTAGCATTGCGCTGCTGTAAGATCTCAAATTTTGATATTTCCTTTTATAAGTACAAAAAGGTGGTTCAGTGGAAAATCTTTCATCATTTCGTTAAAGCAACCCCTCGCTGGTTTGACGATTTTATCATTTATCATTCATATTTCATATCAACAACCCTAAGAAGATTTAATTTAGGGAAAAATTTAATTGTGAAATGGGATTGTAACAAAATTCTATTACTAACCGGCAAGCATCGTTTGGATAGCTAGTCTACGTAAAATTATTTGCACACCTGGAATTAGAGCATGCTGTTCTATTAATCTCGTTATAATGTATTATTGATATCTAGACCAACAGAATACAGCTATCTTGAAAACTTTATTAAATAATTTAAAATTTTTACAGTTTCTACGTGCTCGGTAGCTTAGCTATGAATTATTTCTATTGCGGTCGCGGGTATAACGTGCTGCTTTACAAAAGGATCAACTACTGCTCTGAATAGGGATGTTTTAACATAGATCCACTATATTATCAAAGCAGAACTTAATATAAAAGTAGTATATTTTTTATTTTACCACTTGCTAAAGATAATTTCCATGCGAAGAAAACTAAAAATGGCAGAATGCGCTATAAAATCGTAATAGCCACGCGACTTGCTATACTTCAAATGTCATTCTGATATTTAATAATCCAACCTTACAAGAGCCAGCTTTATTGTTTTGTATTTCCACCTTTAGAGCAAATTTTCCCTTTTAAATTGTTTTATTAATTAAAACATTATTTTTAAACGTATAGGTATTATCTATTTAAACGTAGATACTTTTTCAATTTTGAATTACGCTTTCTACAGAGATTCGAATTGCAAAGCACCTCTGTCCTGTATTTATTGAAAAAATATTTTGTGAAAAGTATGCACGTATCACAGATGTTTTCTTTTCTTGTATTACATAATAAAAACGAATTTATTAAAAATAAAAATGTTCTATATTTTGTAGGTTATGTTTATATATGAATGATATCGATGATCAACGTAAAATTTTAGATACCTGTTTAGTTTAGGTTCAATTTGAATATTTCCTTGTACAGTATTAAAAAAATCGGTTCTAGAGAAGCTAATGTTGATGTCTGGCTTATATAGCAATCAAGTTTTTCAAGTGCCATTTTGTACATGCAATATACCTTAGTTCGTCGCATTTTTTGTATTGAATAGCTAGATACGTTTTTATTTACTAAATTGGCCTTGTAATTGGATTTATTGTATTAATCGGTGCAATGCTAACAGCAATTATGATTTTCTCAGTTGCCACAGTTTAGTGCTACTGTTCTTTTCCAAAATTTAATACGAAAATATTTTCTTATACTGACATATAAGAAGCCTGAATTTATTTTATTGCATATCCATATTCCGAAAAATATTAATGGTAACAAGATGGAGGGAGCAGCATGCGGTTTCTGAAATATTTTAAATCCTTAGTTCACAGGAAGTATACAAACTAAGAATTACGTGCATATTATTAAGTGGTATTTATTTATTATATGAAATAATATGCAGCAAGATGTTACACTAAATTAAAAAACATAATTTTAATTAATTATACGGAAATAATAGATTTTTGTATGCAAGCCAAGAGGGATAACAATATATTCATTTACAAAACAGTTATGTAACGTATTTAGTACAGGGAAGTAAAACAATTGATTCCCAAATGCTTTCGCATGTCCCTATAGAAGTCTAGAACAGTTATGTCTGGCGAATTTGGTGGCAATATGTGTAGGCCTCTCTTGACTACGCATAGCATAGGAAATCTTGATTAAAAAATCGCCTAATCAAACTAAAACGGACAGGCGTTCTAGCATGCAAGATGATAATTTCAGTTCATGGAATATTGTGTACTGTAAAATATAGAACACCTTCGTACGAACTCCTTGGGACGATTCATAAACAATATACAAATAATGCAATAATATATACAAATCGTCTTGGTTTTAATGAAATGTTGTGGTAACGAAACAAATCTAACCAGTAGAACCAAACGTACAAACCTTTCTTAGCAAACTATTTACGTGAACACAAATGACGATATGTTTAAATTGAATCCAACATTATGGAAACCTTCGAACTACTCTACCTACCAGTTCTTTTATTATTTGCGGTCTATTACTTCCGTTTAACATAAGTATGAACACTTTGAAGCGACACATTCATTCTAGAATATCTTGTAATATTTTTAACGCATGCGTAAGAATCTAGCAATAACTGTTTTGATATAGATAATAAATTGATTTAACAAAATTTTTGTTTCTGTTATAATCACCATGCTCAGTGCCCAATTTAAATTCTTTTAATATATTACCAAAGCGCCCTAGAATTGTAGAGGAATGTGGGTATAATATTTTAGAACTTTAATATAATATACTGAAATTTAGCAAACGACCGTCATTGCGACGAAGGTTATTACATGTTTAATAACGCAGTAATAATTTTTATACTTAGGTCGATAGAGAGATTACTTTTTTAATATTTTATTCATCGTATTTCTTAGCTACGTATAAATTACTCAAGCCTTGGAATTTTTGCCAGTCGAGAAGAATTTGGCCAGAATATGTCTCGGTATAGTTGCTTGTTCTTATACTGTATGGAAAATCACTTTGATAGTTCTTTTATAATTTTGCCGATAACTTCGGATTACAAATGATATTTCGTGAAATACAAAACCGTTCCAGTTATAATCGTATTTGCTACTCTTCTAAATATGTCTTCAGGCTACCAAAAATATACTCACTGCCTGTAAATTATAACCTGAAAAAACTTAAAAAAATCATTATGTATTTACTTTAGTATAATATATCTAATGGTACAATTTTGTTAAACCTTGACATTCTGTTAACTTATTATACCAGTCCCGATGGAGTTATAAATATTCTATTTTCGTTCTAGACTTAACCAACATTTTCAAAAGAAACTAATTTAATGATGCTTATCTTCAAATAAATTTTAATCTTCTTTGCTAGATTAGATTGAAATATTAAATCCACGTGTTATACGTACAAGAACCTCTAGAAATAACCAGCATATAAATTTATTTTTTTCAACTTCCTATATTTCCAGATGTAAAATTGTGTCATACTATACGCCTTCATACGCGTATTATACAAGGTGAAGTAGTGGAGCGTTATTTTTAAATTACGAGAACTGAGTCAGCTCTTAGATGTGCTATGACAAAAAAATATGTTTCTAGTTTGTAGCTTTCAACCGCTTGATAAATGGCGTGTTAAGTAGGTGAATCGCATACATCAACTGCAAAATATAGACCTCATCGAAGTCGTTAAATAAATATATACTACAGTCAATTGATTTAAGGAGAATGGTAGCTAAGTAACTTCATTTATCGAATTACGATAATTATTTTAGATTGATAATTCTGTACCTTGTGGAATCGCAACTGCCATAAATTACAGGTACGAGTGGGTTAACTTATTTAAAAATCCTGTAGATAACGGCCTTATTTATCCTTGATCGCAGCACAGGTGTGAAGTCGTAAAGAAAATGATGAAGTCATTACACAGGATGAGATAAATTCATGCCTAACGGACCCAGATAGTTTACGATACGCGAACTTTTTTGAATTAATAGAAGATTCTTTCGAAGATTATTTAAATTGATAAGTGAAAAACATGTGATACCAAATTGTAGACCATAATTAACAATAACTGTCCTGACTATCTTTGAAATATTATTTTTTTTTTATTTATTCCATGCTTTCCATATATATTATAATTTGTTACAATACAAATCATGCTTTTCTTCGTAGCAACTGCTAAAACTAGATGTAGGAGGAAATTAACATAAACTGACTTTAGTCGCAAAAGATAGAGTTGTTTAATGAGTAAGGGAAATTTTAGCAATTGTAGAATTAATCAACTTAAGGCAAAAAGTTCTATCAAAAAAGACAAGAACTGTAAAGACCAAGTAAAATATTAAAAATTTGAACGTTTATATTTAGTTTTAGAGAACTCGAATGCCAAATGATAATATTTGTGATATACTAATGTAATGTTTGTGTTTGTGTTTGTGTTCTTTTACACGAATATATTTTCACGTTATTTTGTAGTTTCACATTACTTCAAACATGCGTCGAAGCAGACTGCTATTATATTGTACAGGTACAGTTGTTATCAGAACGCTAACAGTTTTTCGACGATCTAATTTCCAACAATCGGTAATAAACTGCAAAAGAGTGGCAAACGTAGTAGTTTCGATTTAAATGCTTTTTATTATACAGTATGAATTGCCTAAATAGTAAAGTCATGAACAAACTGGAATATTAAAACAAAAAATTTTATACTGCGGTATTAGAAGTTCCAGCCATCTTTAAGTATAAGAACAATTTTGAGAAAAATATCTATAAAAAATATGTTTTTTGAAGAAGGGGTGGGATAAAAAGCGAATTTCTATAAAATTAATATTTATAAATTCAAAATAAATTAGTTTAAATATGTATGTTTCAAAATTCTTTAATACTTTTAAGATTTGGTCAAGAACCAACCAAAAACAAAATTATTTTATTAAAATAGACTCAATCAGAAACTGGAGAAAAATATCAATAAAGCAACCTGTATCATAGAGCAGCTATAATAAAAATTTAAAAGAAAATGTATAATTGTCGCAGTTCAAGAAGGTTTGGGAAGTAGAATATAAAAAGTTCAAACAAGAACGACATGGTGTGACAAGGAGGAAAGAGCTAGCAGAGAAGAAAAAGAGAGCATTTTTAAAGTACAAAAGAAACATCAATCAACATGAAAGAGATCGTATGTAAGCATACGAAATAAGGTGAATCAGAAAAGAAGATAAATAAAGGAAAGCTACTAGGACAATTATACAAATAAAAAAGACTACGATCTACACGGTTCACAGAAAAGAATATGTGGAATGCTACAACATCAGAAAATGGAAATTAATAGAAGCATAAGAATTAACAATATAGAAAATCAACAATACCAACGCACGGAATGTAATGATAATAATAGTAAAATAATAGTAAACGTAATAGATTAATTCACTGTTATAACAGAAGAGGAAATCAGACAATCGATAGGCAAGCCAAAATATAAAAAATCTCCAACCCTGACGGTGACGGTGTATATATCGAAATAATTAATCAAGGAGGAAGCAGGCTCATTATATATCTAGATAAATTATTTCAAAAATAAAAAAAAAGAAAGAAAGATACCTAGCCAATGGAAAAAAGTTATACTAGCCATACTTAAAAACAAAGGAAATAGAAAAGAACCACATAATTATCTTTGTATAACTTTACTGAATGCCATGCTAAAGTTGTTTGCACCAATAACAAGCTAAAAACGTCCATACCTACAGCAGAAAAGCAGCAAGATTTTCATAAGAATAGAAGCCCGGTGATCTTTATATTAAGACAACTGGTCAGTCTTTCCCTATTTTTGATTTAAAAATATTTTTGATCGAGTTAGAAAACAAGATTTATTATACATCCTGAAAAAAATATTTATTTTAAGTAGGCGTAATATTATGTGATTTAAACGCTGGGTGTACAACAGAAATAGTAATAGCGAAGGGTAACACTCCTAAAGAGATAAAGACAGGAGTAAAACGAGGGGAATCTCTGAGCCCTTTCCTGTTCAATTTAATAATAGACAAAATGGTAGAAGCCTTGTCAGATCTACAGGCTGTACCAGGCTACAGGGACTAAAAATATCAACATTCTGAGCTTCGTGAACGACGCAGCACTAATAGCAAGCAACGAAGACGGATTACAAAGGTTGTTATACTGTCAAAACATGACAAAAATATCGTACAACATGGAAATTTCAACAGCCAATGCAAAAGCGAATCAAAGAGTTACAGTTGGAAATACAAGGAACGACAATAGAACTGGTTATGCAATTTAATTATCTGGGTGTTGAAATAACAAACTGTAGGCATCTAACATGCGAGCCATGAAAACAAACAAGTAAAGCAACACAAGTAGCAGGAAGCTTAAACAATACAGTATGGAGGAACAAACCTATGAGGTTAGAAAGTAAAACAAGAATATAATCTTAACTTACGCAAATGAAATTACAGCAGAGACATCAACCACAAAGCGAACACCTAGAACAACAGAAATAAGAGCCTATATTGGGAAACACAGCAAGAGACAGTCAAACGAACATTGAAATAAGAAGAAAATGTGAAGAGCAAGACGTGGTAAAGATTTACTAAAGTTGGTTTCCATTCACAAATGAATACTGAATTTTTAGCGGAAACGCAGATAAAGTCGCCATCCGGCTATGCAACCTACTACTAAAGATAAACAAAATGTGATTCATGGGAGAGTACGAGTCTACCAGTCGAAAAATAGGCAACCCAAAAGACATATCACAATATACTATAACATGTAAATTTGTTTTGATGATATTAAGCTTGGCAGTTTCTTGGCTTAAGTAAAGTTCATTTAACTCAAAACAAAGTTTGAATAGTATGTATTCGAATGAAACAGCCATGACCTTAATCTTTTGCCAATGTCGTAGAAATGCTTCGGCCGCTGTACGATTGTATGGTCAAACATACCCACACTACCCTAGTAATAAAAGTTTAAGAGTATAAAATGTCCCACTGGTATGTTTGGTATTTTATTCTACCAAACAAGTATACGCGACTCATAATACCGTAAATAAAAATTTAGATATCCCAGTACTTTGTGATATGTATTTTGGGTTGCCCATTTTTCGACTGGTAAGTCTGAATCACCCAGTATATATTACTGTCCAAATTTCAGACTTAGATGATTTGGTAAAAGCAGTTTGAATACCAAAGTTTAACAGTTTAAATTGAAACACAAATTGATATTCAAGCAGCATTCCATTTTTGTTGGTCAAGACTTTTATTATTATTTCCCTAATAATATCTAGTGTTACATCACAGTATTTTGCAACAATATTTATATTCTGCAACAAGGGTGTATTTGCTTGTAGGTATACTAATAAAATCATTTAGCGCGACATGGCGATTTGAACAACCGCAAAGGTATAACTGCCTTTAAATTAGGTTTTATTTAGGAGTTTGTAAAATACCGATAAAAATATGGAAACTTGTAGATCCGCCAGATATTTCTTATATATTTGCTCATGTTTAAGCCCTTTATGAAATTTTTAATATGGGCTATAAATAAGCGTTATCCATTAGTTTCCCTTTTAGTTAATTCGCTTTGTATATAAAAATGTTGATCCTTGCGATTAGGGACTGTAGTTAATACAAGATTTTTAATAAATAACAGCCATAAAAGCTTATTTTCTTTCACAACAGTTATATCTATACATAAATTACCTTACTGCTTATGAGAAAATAGTTATGGAATAAAAGTAAAATGATGGGTGGTTATTTTCACTCCACAGCCGCAATAATTTTTGCACATCTTCTTTTTGTTGTTTACTTACTGCTAAGTTATAAGCAGTAAATCATACTTTGCTATAAAATGTTGTTTTAAAATTGCTGAGCATGTACAGCAAAACGCTTAGGTAATATTTATGGCACTTTCTGCAACCTCAAATTTTATCTCTAACTATATATCATAGGGATAAATGTATTTTGCAAAAAAGGGGTTCAGACGCTGCGCTAGGGCTGCTGATAATATCACTATCAACGCAACATCATATTTTAGTTATTTATGCAAATACTAAAACTGTATTTAGGAAGGTTCCGTAATTTAACCTTACAACCCGCATACACTGAGATATAAACCCCTATTGTCTTGCCTCACATTCGTATATGTGTTCCTATAAACATTCAATAATTTAGGAATTCGGCACCATGAGCTCATTTCCGCATTACATTTCCTGGAACAAAGAAATTGGCCCTCGAAAAAAATATATCACCACCGGCTTACACGAACGAGAGGTGGAAGTTGGTATAATAAAAATACATTCTCATACCGAACTTTACAGAATTTGTTGTTGTGGGTGCATGCTGTAAATTCGCTTTTGAATTGTGTTAACAAAATTGTTTTAAATTAACCATAATTACTTTCTTATTAAGTTTGGGTGGTCTCCAATATGTCTTAGTTAATTAACGCACTACAGTATTTGTGTCACGTAATTAAATTGATGGTAGTTGCACCGTTCCATGTCCCATTAAATTTAACCATATATCACAATCATTGTATAGAGTTTAGAAATTAGAAATGCATTGTAAAAATTAAAAAAGAGAAATATTTTCAAATAACAGTAACGTTACACACGAACCTGTAAATACGTTTCCAAAATTTAAAGTATAAACGTTATTCACAGTTTGTATCCTGATAGCTGAATATACATTTAAACTAAAAAAATGATCTATCTAACGTATAAGAAAACTTTTTTTCTTTGATTGCTTTGTTTCATACGAGGCCTAGCGTTCTTGTCCGGTATGCCTGTGTTCTGCGTTTAAGATACCACAGACATAGAGAACCTACATCTTAACGTGAACTCCGAACCCTGGCAAGTGTAAACACTTTTACTCCGGAGAAAATTTACTAAGCAGAATACTTCGCTGTTTACCATTGCCTGGCTAGGAAATAATAAAAATACAATATTCGATCAGTGAAGAGGTCGCTAGCAAGGTACCAAAATCCCTATCAACGGAAAAGTTATTAATTACAGAAATTTCGAATGATAGCTCATTCTAAGTAA
>JABXWE010045939.1:0-20822 GCA_014611495.1 Limonius californicus
TATACCGACAACTAAAAATCAGAAACAAACGTCACTATAGTTGTGAATTATTTGAGTATGAAGGTTATGTTGATGCAGTGTTTATATTAAATAAGTATTTCATCCTGTATATAGGACACAGATGATGACTTTTTTGTTAAATGCAAAAATTGACAGGGTGATGTTTCCGTAAGGTCCGTGCACATTAATTTCTTTCGTACAAAACACATACACCAGCGGCAAAGTGGTGTAATGGTCTCCAAAGCAGTTGATCAGAGTTCAATTCCCGGTCATCGCAAACTTTTTTTAATTATTATTATTCAATGTAGCATAAAATATTTCATTTCATTTCTTCAGTTAAAACGTGATTACTTTCAGTTTTTATTTTATGGGAATTTATTACGCATCCCTCTGATTTAAATTCTCTAACAATTGTTTGACACTAAATAAAGATTAATTTTATTTTTTAGCATTGAATTAATTTGATTGCTGTGGTCACAGCATGCTTGAGTTGTCTGTATAGTTGGTTGCCTACACAATAGGCGAAATTGACGCGTTTCTTTTAAAAGTATACATAGGCTATGTATAGTAAAAAGAAAAATTCCCTGTATATACATATATAATCTTACATGTAAACAAGATCGAAAACAAAGTTACCCTAACCAGATTTTTGTTCGTACCCATGAATATATGCATAGTTGCCCCATTTAGCAGTTAAAAAGTAATCAAGAAATTGTAGTAACGCCTTTAAAATTTATGTTAGATGTTAAAGACATTATATAATTGATAAAAAACAGTTGTAGCTATGTGTAGGGCGTACATAAAACTGAAGAATCTGCCAACTATTAGCTATTATTCAACGAACAATATTATTTATAAACAATCCGGTTAAATACTTACTACAACCTTGTTTCACTATGATATTGGGAGTACTGTTAGGGTTCTTGTTAATGTACAACTATTATTTTAAGGCCAAATCTTTAAGCCTTTGACTTAGGGATTATCTGTAACTGATAGGGGACACTCAGGTATAACCAGCCAACGTATTCAGGTAAATATTAAAACATTTACAAAATTTTACACATTTCTCCAAAGATCCATAATAACGCGAAGCACAAATAAAATTAATATCTGTCTACAACTACTGCACGCTACAAATTCACAACTAAGGCTGCATCAACCTTTTAATTTGGGAAAGTACACAATGCCAAATCATTAAGCTTAATTATCTAACCCATCCGAAAAGAAATAGAAAGGGAAATTCTTTACTTCATTGTTAATTTTCAAAAGTTTCTATACAAGCAAAATATTAATATTAAAATACAATTATGTTTCCATTTTAAAATACGCACACCGAGTACAGACCTGTAGACTAGTAACAAACGCTCGTTCTTTTGTTACAGCATTACAAGCTGCATGCTGAGAGGAAATGACAAGATAACAGCGGTTTAAAGATTTGGCCTTAAAATAATGGTTGTACTTATACATTTTATTCTGAACATTAGTAACCTAAATCCAGTTTACTTAAAGGCACCATTAGGATCTACTGGGCTTAAGTTACATAAGAATTTGAATACGTATCCGACAGACATACACTCTGAGGCACAAGTATTGTTAAATTTCCTAAATTATTGTTTTTAAATCTTTTTGGCATGTTTTAAGGACAGTGGAGCCAAGATTAGGCAATTATAAAGTTGCTAAGTACATCCACCACCAACTACGGCTTCCATACGCCTCCCAATGACGAAATAAATATTAACAAAAGGCATAAAACTTTCCAAATTTCAAATTTTTTTTTCGTGCTAGTGTCACCATCCACCCTCTAGACGGGACCTTCCCTAACAATTTGTACCAAGCCGTTTTTCAAAAAGCGTCGAAAGTCTCCGTACAGCGATTCTTTAAGAACCCTCCAAATCGTATATTGCAAAAGTAGGCACCAGGTGCATGCGCCTTACCTACGGGGGTGGTTTTATGCTCAGTGGTCGAAAATTAGCCCAGAGAATAAATTTATACAGCTTAATAGTCGGCCAGCCTCCAGGGAGTGTCTACTACACCAGGTAGTGAAATGTAAATTCCTTTTTGTAAATGTAACCCTGAAAAGATTAAGTTTTCGAGCCGTATTCACCGAAGTCGTCTAGGCAGCATGGAGGATATCAACTTAAGCCCGTTCTTGTTGGAATGTAACCCATCTCGAAGAGTGAATTTCCTCGCTATGCTACAAAGGCTTGGTGGCCATCCACAAGAGGGGCTTTTAATTCAAAGCAAATATTTGTAAGAGACCTATGGTATCCATGTGAGTCATGTGCAGAGTAACTTTATGATAATGTAATTTTATTTAATCAACCATTTAAAAAAATAAATTATAATGTTACTGCAATCCACTTAGGGTAAGTAAGGGAGGGGTTGCCAGTGCTTGTTAACTGCACACACCAGAATAAAGTAAAACGTAAGCAATTGAATAGCTAAAATATGAAACTGTAGGAAAGGAGATCTGCAAAAAGTATCAAAATTTAGAACATGAATAGATTTGAAGACTAAACTATAGGTACCAGTATTGTAAGTAGAAAAAGTGAGAGGTGTGAGTAACTACTGTGGCAATGGGATAAATGTATATGTGTGGGTGTGCGTTCAATGAAGTAGATTTCAATAAGCATTTAATTTTGAAAATATTTTGTCCTACTCCAACCTACATACACCCGATACGACGCTACCTATTTTTTAATTTCGTACCGCAGTTACCGATATTAATATATAAATGGAAATTTAAAAGACTTGCGCCTGCCAATCATCATCTACAGCCTTTCCGTCCCACTGCTGGGCATCAGCCTCTTCTCTGCCACGTGATTCTCCTCAGGGCTAAGGTAGAAACACGGGACCTACAGTTTAACGTCGAATCCGAACGACAAAAATTCCAGAGAAGGTTTTTAGCATTAAAATCCCACGGTTGCAAGCCGAATTGGGAAATTGTGTATGGTGGGTTGCAGACAAGATTTTTATAAATCTGCATAGTAATGCTTAGGTTTCGAACCCAAGTCAGAATCGACGTTTTACTCAGAGACCGGGCGCTCTACCAACTGAGCTACCACCACACTTTCGAGTGGTCTGGGAATAGTAACTACTATATTTGAAGACCTTTTTATTATTTCTACAATTCGCCTAAACCCGAGTGTATATTTCCATGCTACTTCTAGTTTTCACACAACATATTTATAAATATTAATGAATCGTTTTTTATGCTACTTAACTGAATATGGCTATTAAGACACTTGTTTATGTGAATCCATCGGCAGCAGTTAGTAGGTACATTCCATCCACTCGTATGTTACTTCACCATCATCTGATCCTGTACGGCATAAAGAACATCGATCTGCAACATAATGCCATTACTCAAAAACGGCAATTTGCAGATATTTCATAAATTCGTTAGGGTTAATCGGTTTCAGTAAATAATTGAAAATGGCTCTTCTTGTGAGTTTGCATTTCACTACCTGGGTGTATGAGAACCCGCTGGAGGCTGGCCGACTATTAAGCTATATAAACTTATTCCCTCGGCTAATTTCCGACCACTGAGCATAAAAACATCTCCGTAGGTAAGCCGAATGCACCTGTTGCCTATTTTCGAAATGCACGACTACCGCGTTCTTTCAAATTCACTGGACAGAGACTTTCAAAGCCTTTGGAAAAACGGCTTGGTACAAGTTGTTAAGGGAGGTCCCCTCTAGAGGGTGGGTGGAGCCTATGGAAACCGTCGATGATGCACTTAATAACTTCATAATTGCTTAATCTTCGCTCTGCTGCCCTTAACACACGCCAAAAAGGCTTAAAAAGGATAATTTAGAAAATTCTCAGAGTGTACACCTGTCAGATACGTATCCAAATACGTACGTAACTTCAGCCCTGTAAATTTTGTTGTTAAAACATACAAACGTAACATTTCTTTTGTTTTGAAAATCATTTTGTAATAAATCACAATATTAGTATGGCAATTCGTTAATTACAGTAAACAGAACTATTCGTTTCTTCTTCTTCTGGGTGTCATATCTGCTAGCGGATGTGGGCTATCATCATCGCTATATGGTTACTTTGTTGGCTGCTGCTCGAAATAGTTCAATCGATGTTACCCCAGACTACTGTCTCAAGTTCTTCAGCCATAATAAACGTGTTCTACCAGGGTGTCTTATCCCTTCGATCTTTCCTTGTAAAAGCAGCTGCAGAATATAATATTTATCGTTTTTCATTATATGTCCGAGATAGGCGAGTTTTCTGATTTTCACGGTTTTTAATAATTCTCTTTCGGACTTTGTCCTTCGGAGAACCTCTACATTCGTTATCTGATCTGTTCATTTTATCTTGAGTATTCGTCTGGAAATCCACATTTCAAAAGCTGGAACTCGTTTGCATGTGGCTTTTGTCGGTGTCCAGGCCTCGGCACCATACAACAGGATCGAATAGACGTAACATCTCACCATTCTTAGACGTATATGTAAGTTTAGGATATTACTGCTGAACACATTTCTCATTTTCATAAAGACCGCTCTAGCCTTTTCTATACGTTGTCTAATTTCTCTTAAACGGTCGCAAGTTTCATGCAGCATACATCCTAGATATGACGTATGCTCAACTCGTTATGTAGCTGATCCGTCTACATATGTTGGGTGCTATGTTATTTGTCTTGCTAATCACCATATATTTTGTTTTGACTGCATTTAGCTCTAGTGCATATTCCTTCCCCGCTTGGACTGTCTGTCCACTAGTAACTGTAATCCTTCTGCTGTGTCTGATATTATAACGGTATCGTCTGCATATCGGATATTGTTGAAAACTACTCCATTTATAGTTATGCCCTGTTGTTGATCTTCAAATGCTTCGATGAATAGTTGCTCGGAGTACATATTAAATAATAAGGACGACAGGCACAGCCTAAGCGGACACCTCTCTGAATGTTAACTTCATCTGTCAATTTTTATTGTTGCTTTTTGGTTCCGATATAAGTTTCTTGTTATTCCGATGTCCGTCTATTCCCGTTTTTCTTAATATGTCAATAATTTTTCAATGTTTCGCTTTGTAAAACGCTTTTTTAAAATCTGTGAAACATACATAGACATTGCAATTTATATCCCTGCATTTTGTATTAACACCTTTACCGTGAATAGTGCTTCTCTTGTTCCTAGTCCTTCTCTGAAGCCAAACTGCGTATTTCCAATTTGAAACTCCATCTTTTTATATATATACGTTCGTGGATTATCTTTAAAAACACCTTAAGGCTATGGCTCATTAGACTGATCGTGCGGAAATCCTTACATTTGTTTGCATTGTGTTTCTTAGGCTTGACTTCAGCCAATCCAGCCAAGCTTCGGGTATTCCTCCGGTTTCGTATATTTTGTTATATAACTGTGCAAGTTTTACGAGGTATTTACTTGTAAACAATTTCAGAATTTCTGATGGTATTTCATCAGGGCGATATACCTTATTATTTTTCATTTTAGATATTGTCTTTTCTACTTCGTCTTTCGTTATTACTGGTCCACTAATCACCTGACCTACTTCGTACTCTGGTATTTTATCATCATGGAAGAGTTCCTCAATGTAATCTTTCCATATTTTTAGTTTTGCCTCCGTGTCATGTATTATATTTCCTATCTCATCGGTTATTATGTTAACACTTGATCGTCTTATTGTTCCCATTACGGTCTTGATTTTCTTGTGAAGAGCAAACATGTCATGTTTCTCTTGTACCTGTTCTATTTCTGTACAATCCCTCGCATAATGGTCTTCTTTCGCTTTCCGTATTTCTTTATGCTTTTCTTTGTATTGGTGTTCATCTTTGTTCTTCAGGTATCGTCTCTCTTCCATCATGCTTATTATCTTATCAGTCATCCATGGGTGTTTTTTGTTTGTTGTATTCTTTGTTTCTAATTGAGTTTTCATTATTTTAGATGCTATTTGTTTGATATTTTCCCTTACTTCATTGGTATCAGAGTAATTTATATCTTTGGACTTTTGAAACTGTTCTTCTAACTGCTGTGAAATAACTTCCTTAATTTCGGGGCTTAACTTTTGGAAATCCAATCGTTGTCGTTTAATAGGTGGTCTAATGTTTTTGAGACACAGACATAGGTCGGCGACATCTGCTCCTGGGTACTTTCTGACTGCTTTTATGCTATTGGGAAATCTCTTATTTATGGTAATAAAATCGATTTAATTACGTATAATTCTGCCTGGTTTGTCTCCTGCAGCTTTCCACGTAGGTATATTATCTTCTTGTAGGTAGTTTAAAAAATGTATTTGCAATGATTAGATCGTTTTCTTGACAGAACTGTATTAACCTGTCACCTCTGTCATTACGTATTCCTAATCCCCAATTGCCAACTATGTCGTCTTGTCTTCCTCTGCCTATTTTAGCGTTGCAGTCACCAATTATCATAGTGATTTCATCACTTTTTACATATTTTATCGCTATTTCTACTTGTTCATAGAATTTTTCGACCATGTCATCTGAGAGCTGAGCATGTGGTCCATATATTTGTATGATGTTTATTTTGAACGGTTTCGTATTTAGTTGTATCATTGCAACTCGGTCTGATATTGGCTAGAAATTCAGGATTGTTTTATTAACCGCTGGACTTATTATGAATCCTACTCCGTTGTAATGATTCGCAGATTCCTCACCTAAGTAGTATACTGTATATTCGCTACTTTGACATTCGCTGAGTTCAGCCATCTCATTTCACTCATTCCGAGCAGATCTATACCAATTCTTTTCATTTCTTGGATAGTGTTATAAGTCTTTCCAGCTTCATATAAACTTCGCACGTTCCACGTGCCAATTCTCACAGCTAGCCGGAGATTCTTCGCACTCTTCCCCCATTTAAGGGGGGCCCGGGACTAGGAGCCATTGTTCTTTTTCCAACCATGATGATGATGATTTCCTCGGGAGTACAGTACGTTAGTAGCAAATTTCGATGGTTACTTGCTTCGTTTGCTACAACATTGTTTCCATCTGTTGATTCTATTGACTTCCAATAAATATTCCTTACAACGAAACTCCAAAGTATATAATATAATTTATAAAAAAATAGCTTTAATTTTTATGTATTTTTAGTAGGTTAATTTTATTGTACAGTAAACATTATATGTCATCCTTGTGTTACGATCGCACTAGAGGAGTAACAAGATCGTATACACAGAAAAATACACCACACACAGCAGGTTAAGCATGGTCGGGCCCTGTTGTGCATTGCACATAATAACTTAACCTTGTCTCACACCAAAAGCGATGGGCCGCTAAGGCCTGTGAAAGTTTTATAATAATAATAATAATAATAATAATAAACATTATATGAAAAAATATAACCGTTTTTGTTCGAATTAATCCGGAATTTTAGCCTTATTAGATTTAGGACGAAAGTTTTCTCATGATTGGTAAAATAGAACGTTATTATGATTCATACGAAACTATAAATTACTTACACTTTTATTAGTAAATACTCTCTCAAACTACCACTCCATAAACTCTGGTGTTCCGCAAGGAAGTGTCCTCGGCCCCTTTCTATACCTTCTCTATACCGAAGACATCCCAACCACAAACAATTCCCTAATCGCTACCTTCGCAGATGGCACTGCAATAATGTCATCAGATACCAACCCTAACAACGCATCTGATAAGTTACAACTTCATCTAAACCTCCTCCAAACCTGGCTCAATCGTTGGAGGATCAAAGTAAACAGCAGTAAATCCTCACAAATTACATTTACCACTAAACGCGCAGTTTGTCCGCAAGTTTACATTTTCAACCAACCTATTCCAATAAAAACTGAGGTGAGATACCTAGGACTCCACCTGGATCAAAAATTGAACTGGAAAGCACATATAAAAGCTAAAAGACAGCAATTAAATCTGAAGACAAAAAATATGTATTGGCTAATTGGGCGTAAATCCCAATTGAACTTAAAAAGTAAGCTGTTACTGTATAAAGTCATACTAACACCTATATGGACTTACGGTATTGAGCTATGGGGATGCAGCAAACCCTCAAATACCAAAATTTTACAATCCTATCAATCGAAGACGCTGCGTACTCTGGCCAACGCTCCATGGTATATCAGCAACCAGACTCTTCATAACGACCTCCGAATTCCCTTCATCTCTGATGTCATCAAGAACTCTGCCACGAAAAGCCGTGAACGCACCTTAAATCACATCAATCAATTCATTGCCGACCTCTATTCTCACCAGATCGAGAACAGAAGACTCAAAAGACAGTGGCCGGAAGACCTTGTTGAGTGAATCCTGGAGACCCATCAGTGGATGGTGCCCAACTCATGTCAAATAGCAACCATGTCAACATATTTACTTATTACTCTGTAGTTGAGTAGATTGTACATTTGCAAATTATTAATAAAAAAAAAAATTAGTAAATACATATTTAATAAAATTTTGAAAAGTAGGCGGGGATGGCTCAGCGGTAAAAGAGTCAAGCTTCGGATGTAATAGTCCAAACACTTCCCGGTTCGAATCTCTCAAGCGTCGGGTATTTTTCTAATTCCCTGGGTGATCGGTACTGGGTCCCAGCCTCCATTTGCCATTGGGGATAAAATTAATGGCACTCCTCATGTTACGATCGAACTAGAGGAGTAACAAGATCATATACACAAAAATACACCACATACCAGCAGGTTAAGCATGGTTACGCACCAACACGGTAACCCGCAAAGTCGGGCCCTGTTATGCATTGCACAAACTAACTTAGCCTTGCCTCACACCAAAAGCGATGGGCCTCTATGGCCTGTGAAAGCTTCATAATATATAATATAGACGTTTAGTGTAATTAGGATATACAGAAAACTGTAAAAACAGACGGCTTAAGTTTGAATTGTGAATATTAAATAGTGGAAGTGTAAATATTTCATTGCAACCGCTGCGAATTATTTTAGCAAATTTATTGGCTCCTCGTCGCTAGATTTTTATAGAAAAAATATATGTATACAGAGTTAATTAAATGTATGGAACCATCCATATATCTCGGTAACCTTTCGTTAGATTTTTATGAATATTCGTACAGGGTGGTTTCAAAATATGGTGGATTCGAAAATGATATCGCCAGTGTTGCCACGTTTTCATTATTTCCAAAATTTCTGTCAACTTCAAATGGAACACCCTATATATTTTTATTACATTCGATAGGGAATTTTTCATTGAGTTCATTGATTTTTATTTTCAATAATAACAGAGATATCTCAAAAAAACAAACAAAGTACTCTTGAATAATCAAATTTAACTAAAACAGGGAGAGGCTACTCATTTAAGTGGGTGTTCAAATTGTTGGCCATTGACTGTCTGACAATGAGCTAAACGATTATACACTGCATCTACACTGTTTCTGATGTGTTCTCGTGAAATATCCTCCATCACTCTTCGGATAACAACTTTCAAATGTTCGAGATTATCTGGTCTTTCTTTGTATACGATATTCTTAACATGTCCCAATAGAAATAAATCTAATGATGTAAGATCCGTAGAACGTGCTGGCCATTCGATGGTGCCACGTCGTCCTATCGTGTTGGAACCAAATATTTTGACGTACTCCACCATTTCCATCGGGGAACAAATTTATCAGCACAGGGACAATTTCATTGTGTATAAACATGAGGTATCTGTCACTATTCAATGTTCCTTCAATAAAGAATGGTCCAATAATTCTGTCGTCAATGATTCCAGCCCAAATATTCAATTTCTTGGGGAATTGAGTATGGCTTTCTTGGGCCCAATGAGAATTCTCGAAAGCCCAGTGTTGACAATTCTGCCTGTTGACCTACTGAAATAGACAAAAAGTGGCTTCATCGGAGAACAAGATATTCCTAATGAAGTTATTACCTATCTCCATTAAAATTTCACAAAATTCATTTCTTCTATCAGAATCGCCTTCAATCAGTTCGTGGATCAAATTCACTTTATATGGCTTAATGTTCTCCTTCTTCAAAATTCTCATAATGGACATTTGACTTATTCCATTATCTAAGCCTAATTGAGTTGAAGAAGTATGTAGTTGTTCCACGGCTGAAATACAACATTTAGTGCTTCTTCAGACGTAGTTGCTGTTTTTGGACGTCCTGATTTCCGAATATTCTTCACATTCCCAGTATGCTCAAATCGATTTCAATGTTTAGGATACCTACTGTACTTCGTGATATAGGGTCTCGATCTGGGTGAGTCGTATTGAAGAAATTTGAAACATCGTTCTGAGTTCTTCTTCTATCTCCGAAACCAATCATCATCAATAACTCAGTACGGTCTTTTTCCGACAGAAATATACTTATTATTATCGAAAAAGTTTTGTTGTTTCACAATACGATCAAGGAAATTATAACTTAGACTTGATTGAGTCAAGAAACGTATTGACAATGCGTCAAAATATTCTAATAATTAAGATACTGACATTCCTAAACAGCCTTCTTGTTCTAATCAGCTTTAATAATTCAGGAATACTTTGTTTGTTTTTTTGAGATATCTCCGTTATTATTGAAAATAAAATTATCACATGGTATACCAATGAACTCGTTGTAAAATTATCTATCGAATGTCATACAAAATTAGATAGGGTGTTTAATTTGAAATAATGAAACTGACAGGAATTTTGAAAAAAACTGAAAACGTGGCAACATTGTGTGTGATTACATTTTCGAATCCGCCATATTTTAAAAGCACCCTGTACGAAAATTCAGAAAAATCTAACAAAGGGTTACCGAGATATATAGATGGTTCCATACATTTGATTAACTCTGTATAGTTTCTCATGAACAAAGGATTAATCAAATCAAAACAATATTCAGATAAGCACAAACATAACGTCACATTATTTGAAAAATTAACGCAGTTATATAGGATCTTTTATGAACGAAATATTAATAGTAATGGATTAGACAGACGTATTATGAATTAGGTACACATTAGGTATATTTCGATAAACACTACTCGTGTGTAGTCAACGCATATATGTATGCCAACAAAGATCGAATATCGATGACGTATTTAAATGTATACAACTCACGTTAAAAAAAATTAAATATCAGTAATCGTATTAGTAGAAACACTGTCAAAACACAAATGCCATATGAGCGATACGCCCATTACCTGAGCTTATTTCTAAATAAATAAATTATGCAAAAAATAGGCCCTTGAATTAATTTCTCTAAACTATTTGTATGTCTTTTGTAATCAATTTTAGCACCTCTTTCGAGGAGACTTTAATGGTGTTAGTAAGGCAAATTGTTACAATTAATTTGAACGTGTAGAAAAACCTAGAATTGCGTTTCTGCAATACAAGCTGGAATGTTTATGGAAATGAAATTTCGAATAACTCACTTGAATTGGCAATAGTTGAGGTTGCGCAAGGCACAGCTAAATCATAAATACCATCGCGAAATTATAATATATATAAATCAGATAATTAATTGGTTGAAGAAATAAAATGCAAAGCTAAAATTAGGAAGTGTTATGCCCTTGATTTGTCAAAATTGACACACCTTTAACCGTTGAATACGTCCAATCATTTTCTACCAAGCGTAGTTTTTAATTTATTTATCTTCTAAAAAAATTAACATAACGCTCTACTCTTAAGATCGTAGAGTCTGATAGAAGATCATTAAAGGATATATTACACGGCGAGAGCATTACTTTATGGTACAGCTCGCAACGGCTCGCGTTCGCCTTCCTTTAATACTTTGAACAGCAAAGTTGACAGTTATGTGGAAAATTAAGATACTTAATCAGTTTTCGGAATTACAACTTATATTCGTGCTCTTATCTATCCGTATATTTTATAATTGTAGCAATCCTGCAACTACTGCAAACCGTATAAACACCATACTTCATTTAATAAACAAATTTCTGTCTACGGGTTCTCTTCGTGGCAGTTTTTATTACAACACTAAAATTTATTTAAACATTTCGTAAATATTTTTAATAAATAATAATTGAGAAGATACTAATCGTTTTTAATCCATTAGTTGATATAGAAGGAAAGTGGAAATTGCATATAAATTACATTATAAATTTCATAAAAAAAGTGGCTGCTCATTATCTTATACTACCAACGCATATTCAAGAACAGCACTAAGCATACTTTTGTCAAAAAATTAAATTAGCTGATATACAGGGTGTTTTATGACTGGAGGTCCATAGTTCAACGTAACCTAGAGTCAAAATTGTTTAATTCCGATTTGAACTACAATCGTTATTAAAGTTGAATTGCTGAAATGCAGAAAGAAATTTATTTTTGCTGTTTACTTAAAAATGTATCTACAAATTCTATTCAAAATTATTTCCTGTAGCTTTAATACATAGTCAAGCTCTGCTTGCTCTACAATGTCACGAGAATTTCTTATTCTCGCTGCAGCATCCATAATTTGATTTACACGCTCATCTTCATTGCGCGATTTTTCCGCAGAAACTATTAACCTCGTATGCCGCCAAAATAAGTAGTCGAAGGGTGTTAGGTCTGGGATCTCTTCAGATCCAGTGGTCAATAATGCAGTTACTAGCCTACCAAATCAATCAATAGTTTATTCAGAAAAATCTCACAATAATGATACACTTGTGAATCGAATAGTGGATGCCATAGTACATGTAAGAAATTCCCCTAAAATTGCCGAGTGAACTGATCAATTTTAATACAAGGTCAAATTGTGTATTGAAGCTGCAGGAAATAATTTTGAACCGAATTTGTTAATACTTTATTAAATAAACGAGTTTACTTTCATTGTATGTTGCTTGGTTTCAGTATTTGTGTACGAAATCCAAGTTTCGTCGCCAGTCACAATGTGATTCAGGTACTCATTGCCATCAGCTGCGTAGCGATGCAGAAAGTCAAAAGAGGCTTTTCGCTGTTTTTTTTTAATGTCCGGCAACATCTTAGGCACTAATCGCGCACAAAATTGTAAAATTTTAGTCTGTTCGTGACAATTTCATAAAGTACCGTACGTGAAATTTGAGGAAAATTTACTGCCATTTCTGAAATTTCATTTTTTTCACAAAATCGTCGTTGGCAACAAAAGATCTCCCACTTCGTTTCTCGCCAGCCACGTGTATTCGGCCATCACTGAAATCTCTACACCAGTGTCTGACCTTTCCTTCACTTATGATAGCTAGACCATAAACCTCGCATATTTGACGGTTAATGACGGCAGCGTATTCATTTTTCTTTTTGCATGGAGAAAACGAATCACAGTCCGCACTTCACACTTGGCGAAATTTTCAATCGTAGTGATCATTTTAGAGTTTTATTATGTAGCTGAATATAATGACAGAACTACGGTAAAATGACGTGTGGCTAGCTCATCATCCACTAAAGCACCTCCACAATACACCAAATTGACTACGCCCTTCGTTCGCCAGGAATATTTAAACCGTCCTTAGTGTATGAATAAGACTGGTGCTATAGGAGGACTGTATGGATATATAATTAAAATAAGAATAGAAGCGCAGGTAAAAGAAACGAAAGTCGAAGCGGATTTCAAACAAGACACTTCTGCGTCAACAATTAAAAAAAAATAAAAAAAAAAATAAATCGCACATAACAAGGAAATTAATCTCATTTTCATAGATATTGAAAATGTGTTCCGATTAAGAAGTTATGGGAAATCTTAGAAAATAATGAAATACGTAGAATATATGCGAATGCCAACAGATGTACAAATAAGAAACACAATATCGGAAGATTTTTATGCTCGTTCGAAGAGACTTAGCTAGGGATGTCTCTTATCATCATTTAAATTGTATGTACACCCAGCTTTGCGCAGTTGAAAAAAAGATGCCATGAAATGGATATACTAATAGGAGATAACATCTTCTACACACTACCCAAGTAGCACATCGTTATTGGACCAATATTTTTTGCAAATATTGACCAGGTATTGTAAACGTTAACGTGCTAAGTTGGCTATATATATATATATATCTATATAACCCGCCAATATAGGGCTACCATCAAAATAACATGTAAATAAGTTATTTCGCAACTACCAAAAGGTAAAATATTGGCAGAATGCATTGGAAATATGTTGTATCAATATGAAGTAATCAGGTAAAAATGTTATTTCGCAACTGTGTTGATAAAATATTGGCAGACTACATTGCCAATATGTTGATTGAAGATTTTCTTTTACCACATAAATAATATGAGGCCTAGCATTGTCGCAAAACGGCCCCACGCGTATGTTTTCCTGGACGTTTCCGTCTTATTGCTTGATGAAGCTTTGTTCAAAGTTTCATTGTACAGATTTTCAATGACAGTTACTCCAGGTTCCTTAAACTCTACCAACAAGGGTCCTTCATGGTCGAACAAAAATATTAACATCACCTTGCCTGCAGAAGGTTGTGTTTTAAACTTCTTCGGTGGTGGTGAACTTGAATGTTTCCACTGCATCGAAGATAACTTGCTGGATGGCTCGTGGTAATGGCACCAAGTTTCGTCATCAGCAACTGTTGGCAGAAGAAAGTCATCAACAATTTATCTATAGTCTATGAAGTGTTGCAGAGATCAGCCCATTCGCAAGCATTTTTGTTTATTAGACAAGAGACGAGGAATCCATTGCGAACAAACTTTGCTGTCGCCCAGATTCCGAACCATACTATGGACAGATCCTACACTCGTACCACCAATTTCTGAAATTTCTCTAATTGAAAGTCGACGATTTTCTTTAATAAGGTCTTCCACACATGTCATATTATTTTCTGTGAATGCAGTACACCGTGCACCTGGTCGCGGCTCATCCATGGTCCCCTCTTTTTCAATCTTAAATTTTCGGCACCATTCCTTCACAGTTGGGCATGCAATAGATGCATTTCCATACACTGCTTGCATTCGCGTATGCAATGGCTGCACACCTTCAGCGCATAAAAATTGTAAGACTTGGACGGATTTTCAACAACAAACGCCATTTCAAAATCGAATTTTACAAGTCAGAATCAAATTGAAACGCCAGAACTTATTAATGTGTTGTTTACAAACACTACTAACATTAACAAACGTACATTTGATTTCAAGGCTAAGTTGATCAAAGATGGGTTTCAGTTGAACAATCCTCGTAATATGAAGTAAACAGGTAAAAATGTTGTTTGGCAACTATTTTGATAAAATATTAGGAGAATACATTAGTAATATATTGGTTACCCAATGTTGTACCAATATGAAGTAAACAAGTAAAAATGTTGTTTCGCAACTGTGGTGATACCACGAGCAGAGTGCATTGGCAATATGTCGGCTGATTAATACTGGATATAGGCTGCCAGAAACTCTTAACCAATATTTCGCTTACTTTATTGGTTTTACATTGTTTTTGACATGTTGCTCCACGTTTTAGTGTAAACCTCATTTATATAAAGGGTGTATCGAATTACCTCTACACTGTTGCTGAATTTTTTTATTGTTAGAGCAAAAAATTTGTTTAAATGAGGCTGTTCTTTAAATTGAATACCCTGTATATGTTTGTATATTTCCAGAAGCAATATAAATCTAAATCTAAAGTTGATAATAATAGAGTTATTAATAAAATACCTGTATAATTAGCATCAAATTGATTCATATGGCTAGACATCATTTCTAGTAAACTCTATTGATGATCATGAATAATTTTGTGATCCACTTTAGGTTACTATTACATTAAAGCTATTAAAAATGTCGTTTTCTTTCGGAATATTTAAAAATGTAGTGAAAAGCAAAACCGATTATTTATGGAATATCTTGAAAAGGCGGAGTTCAATTGTTTTTTTGTAAAAAGCGTTATAATAAATATAAAAAGTTACGTATTTCTCTCCTGATTTAACTAAATCTGTAAATCTAAGGAAGTACCGAGATAATTTGCTACTGTATAAACTAGGTTAAAAAACGTCCCGATTCTCATATTTTCTGTATTTATTGACGTAGTATTTTTGTTAGACAAGTGGTCAACATGAATGCTAGGCAATAGATAATTTTTGGCTGCTTGAGATATGGGCAAATTGTTAGAGTAATATTCATCTAACTTTGTGTATACATTTCTCAATTTTATACTTGGTTTACTTGTTTTAAAATCATGATTGAAATAAGGATATAAATGAAATAATAGAAAAGATCCAGGTTTTAAAACCAGCAAAAGCAGTACAGTGTACCTACGACACTGATTTAAATCAACTGATTTATATTAATCATACCCTGATCTTAGTGTTTTATTATATATTATAGCTATAAAAGGGTTCTATATTATGTTTTATTTTTTAACTATCAGTTGTTCTGGTTAAAAAAAAAATTAAATTGGAGAAATATTACGCACAATTGCAACCATTCCGCGCAACAATGGCGTATGAACAATTTCCAGCAATTATAAAGAACTTGGTGAAATTTTGCTGGTGTCGTTAGAAGGTTTTAATTAAAGCAGTAAATTTATAAGGCAAAGTAAAATTTACTTTTTATTACAATACCTGCATGACATGTAAACTGAACACACACACATTGTGTAACACAAAAATAATAATTTTCAAAAAAACATAGCATTACCTACATCGTTAGTGGACAACAGCACTCATTTAATCTTACCTAGATACATTTATACATCAAAAGTATGAAAAAGAACCAAATCTGTGTAGAATGTATAAGAAATGGTAAAGATGGTTGCTTTATTTGTCCGAGTAGTGCCAAATACATGCCCTACAATAATTTTTTAATTTTATTAGAAATATTATTAAATTTAAATATTTGCGTTTGTAATAAAATGAAGGACCTTGGTGTGTGTAATCTTACACCCCTTATTGTCTTATGACATTTCAAAGTTACCTGCGGTAAGTCGTACGCAATTCAAATATTGTCTTTAGCTTGAAGTACAAACATTTCGTATAAACCACATTTTGTTTACATGTTTTAAACAATATTGGAAATCGCATGAAATTCAAGCTAGGGGTACGGACATTTCGTGGAAACTACTAATACTATATTGGTTAAACATTGGACTTCCAAGTAAAAATCAATATTAGATTTCGTATACATTTTAAACATTGGCTTTGACTCAGGGTACGAACATTTCATAAGAGCCTAAACATATATTGTGTACGTATTGGCCCGCAGAGGTATATCCAATATTTGACGCTATATACAATTTAAATATACATTTTAGCGTCATTCACAGACATTGGCTAGTAAATATTTAACCAAACTTTATTCAATGCTTCTACAGATATGTTATTCAGCCAATATGGGTAGAGCATTGAATAACAGTATGTGAACGATAAAATGTTCAGCCAAGAAGCCGCTATAAGTTAAATATTGATACGGTACAATTTAGATGTTACGTGCTACGTAGGTACTGTTTGTGCACAACTAGGTTATTATTGCAAGCGATGAAGCAGCTATCGAATACACGAATAGGAAAATAATTGACGATTATGCGAAGTGGGGATCAGAAATCAATATTTAAAAAAACAAAATATAGCAAATCGGTGGTCGAGGCAGGGATATAAATAAAAAAAAAGTATATAACAGGTTACACATAATACATTTACATTGGAGCGACAGCAACAACTGAAAAATTCGAGGTAATGATATTCTATAAAAACAAAACTATAACTGAACGGGTAACTATTGACCAGAGGTCTGGGGTAATGAACAAAAAATAGGAAAGAAGAATAAAAGCGATAGAAATGGGTTCCTGGAGAAGGAGCTATAGATTATCTTACCATAACAATCTAATCAAAGAAATAATAGTTATAGAAATAGCGATCATCGAAACAGTTGAAAGAAAACAATTACTCTGTTATGGACACTTAAGAAGAAGGGCAGACACAAGATGGCCTGAAAGACTGTATGAATGGTTCCCATAGGAACGAACAAAAAAGGAAAGATCACGAACGAAGAAAGAAAAGGTGTGTGTGTGTGTGATGTATTATTTGTACTTTAAAGATTAGTATTTAAATGTACTGGGTCGCACGATTAGGATGGTCATTCACGTACGATCAGGAGAGTTAAGCATCATTCTCTCCGGTTAGTACTTGGATACGAGTTCCAAGGCTGTGTCAACACGGAGCCTCGTGCTAGGGTCGAGCACGTTTATAGTCGGCCGCGGATGTCATACTAATAATAGTTATGATAGTCGTTAGAGGGGTTGGAAGTCCCTTCAGTATAGATAATACAAGTGAAAGAAAACGAATGTGGAAAGTGGTTTGGCATAAGCTGTTGGAGCGTAGTAGTTAATAGAGCAACAGGCCCCACTATCTCCTAGTACATAGCAAAAAGAAAACCAAAACCCAGTGCGAAAGCAACCCGAAACTGAAAGGTAAAAGACGTAGGATTAAGAAAGAAAAGGAAGATTAGTGTTTATGATATTCATTCTCATAGATTTTCTCATATTGGAAATTGTTTTCTTCCAATATGTTTTAAATACAGTGACTACAATTTGTTGGAGAATGCAAAGGAAATTATTGAAATATGTAAGTGCACGTAAATGAAAAAGTAGCTATTTATTATTTTTTGTACAAAGGAAAATTCAAGAACAAGACTAAGGATACTTCTGTCATAAAATTTGTTAAAATGTTCAAAAATTCAGTTTCTGTATTTAAATGGTAAAAATGGTTTTTGAAAGATAATAAATTTAAAACGCAGTGTCCTAAAATACTGTTGTTTGTTTTTTTCATTGGGTGAGATGAAGGACACGGTTTTCTAAACATCTCTATGCACTCAGGTCATATCTGGCCCATTGTACACTATATCTACGAATTTTGCTTATTTGTGGTAATTACAACCCCAGGAGTGATTTTTAACGTGCTACACATCGCAGCGGCACGGGGGGTACATTTTCGCTTCTTGTCCGACAGTAGACCTACTTTCAGTTTTTTCCCGCCAAAAAATCTCACCTACCTCAGCCGGGAGCGAGCCCGTATTCCCTGAGTCTATAGGCAAATGCGCTAACCACTAGACCATCTACTATAATAGAAGACCTTGTATATATACCGTAATTATACATGAGTACATGTTTTTATATATGTATATATATATATATATATATATATATATAGTTTATCACATCAAGTTTCCACATTCAAATTTTAGAAGTTATGCCTAATTTTTAGTATAGTTTGAAAAGAGAACAATATATTTAGTGTTCGTTATTTAGTATTAATTTGCTTACTGCCAATAGAAGCGTAAAACATTATAAACTCACTTTTATAGAAATTTCGAATCTATACATATATTAACTAATAAGTAAAGAGATATAATTAATTTCAAATTTTTTCAAATTTCAAACGTTATAGGACAAATCAATCACATAAAAACTATTTGTTCGAACTAGGATTTAATCGATTTGTCTTAGCAAATAAATAGTAGTAGAAGCATATCAGATCCGAGAAATTGTGAATTGGGGAGTAAAATCAACAGATCTAACCCTAATGAAACAGTATTCGAACCGTTTCTGTTTTTGAAATGGCGATGATTTATTTGACAGTAGTTTCTAATTCCTTAGTGTTTTCTTCCACGTTTACTGCAAATAATATATTGCTCAAAACTATTTTTATCTTCATTTGTTTTCATGTTATATATGTACTTTTAAATTAATGTTAGTGTTACATTTTTTTATTTGTTTTACATTCTTATGTTGGAGAAAACTATAATAGAAACGAAGAAGGTGTTCTTTCAAAAATAAAAAACCTGAAATATCTTACTTCATGTAATAAAACACATAACATTCACGGTTTGGCCGTGACCTAGTGCAAACGCGTGCAAACTACAATACGAGGTAGATATCCTTTATCTTAATCCCTCATTTTAACCTTATCAACCCATCATAACCGTACGAAGTTTTAAGAACTAACTTTATCGCCGATTTCTGACTACAGGAATCGTAGATAAATTATCACGAACATATCAACAATCCAACACATCCTAAACATGAATACAAACACTTTCGCAAATGCAACAGAAAAACGAGTCGATATCTTCCCACAGAAAAATCAAGCAATAATTTTAAACTCCGTAGATGGAATTAAAATAAAAGAATACATCCTAAAAGTAGGAACTCTCGTTGAACCAAAAAATATAATATTCGCGTCCAGAGCAGCAAACAACAGAAAATGTATTTACCTTAAAAATAAAGAAATGGTAGATAGGTTCACCAAACAGCATAAAACCATTCAAATAGAGGACAAAGAAATAAGTATTCGACCTATGATAACACCAGCCTTGAGAATCATCAAATGTTTGCCCAACCATACCCCACCATATAACGGAAGAAGAATTAAAAACGAATGGTTTAAAACTATTGTCACCAATGAGCTTTCTATGGGCAGGCATGCAACAAGACGGATACGGACACATACTTGGCTTTCGACGACAACTTTATACAGGGTGTATCATTAATATTGCGAAAAAATTCAGGGTGAGATTCCTTGCATAAAAATAAGAATAAAAGTTCATATCATTCGAGACCGACTACGGCCGTGAACGGACGTGTTCTGCGGTCAACAGTGAGATTTCAAACCACGTGTCTATGGTGATAAGAATACAATCTGTGAGTTTTTAAAATTTGCTATCTATTTAACACGCGAATTCTTTTCGACGATTAAAACGGGTATTGATCTCTGACTACAGGGGTCATACCCAGGTTATAAACATGACCGATTTAAATAATCAATCCATTTCCCAAAATACATCAAATCCTACCTTTGCTAGCATTACCAACGACAATGAAAATTTCCCAAAAAAGGACCAAGCGATAATTATGAACTCAGTCGACGGAATCAAAATCAAAGATTACATCATGAAAGTAGGTACATTAGTCAGCCCTAAAAACATACTATTTGCCTCTCGCATATCGAATAACAG
>JABXWE010045941.1:0-14044 GCA_014611495.1 Limonius californicus
CTCACCTGCGTCGACTATTGCCGTATCAACGTAGTTGTTAGGAATATAAGAATTTTTTGTATGCCGTCTCAAAAAATTGTGTAATGCACACGATGCTAGAACAATGTTATCAATTTTTTCGGGTTTCATGTTAATGGCCGTGTGAAAAACTCTAAAACGATTCGCCAAAATGCCGAACGCATTTTCGACAGAACGCCGAACTCGACTCAGTCTGTAATTAAATATGCGTTCTTCTTTTGTTAAATTTTTCTGTGGAAAAGGCTTTAGAATATTTTCATTCAGAGCAAATGCATCATCGGCTACAAATACAAAGTTCATATTGTTTTTCGTCACATCATTACTAGGCAAATTAAGTTTCTTCTCTAAAAGTTTATTATAAAATTTCGTTGTTTCTATAACACCTCCATCGGACACTCTTCCGTTGCATCCAACGTTTACTTATATAAACTCATAATCTCCATTCACAATTGCCATAAACAATGCTATGATAATCTTTATAATTAAAGAAGTAAGACCCAGAATTTGCTGGTTTGACTATCCTAATATGCTTTCCGTCTATTGAACCTCCACAATTAGGAAAATTCCATCTATTTTCAATATTCCGAGCAATCTCTTGCCAATCTTCTTGTGTCTTTGGCATCTGAAAACAATTAATATAAATGCAGTAGTTTCCAGATACGACAACATTATGTAAAAATTATTTTTTTCAGGATGCGGATGCCAGTACGGATGTTGAGGTACGAGATCCACCATCTAATAGTAGTGCATCGACGGAAATTAGAGAGCTTGAACGACCCTCATCTAACGTTTCGGCAAGTACTTCTGTACTGAATACGACAGTCACTGATAACGCTCCCACCAAAGCAAAAAGAGCAAGATGCAAGAAGGAGGACATAATGATGCAAATCGAGAGACAACTTGCAGTAGATGAAGACGAATTTGACATCACTGGGAAGCATGTGGCGAATAAATTACGAGGCTTGCCCAAGGAGAGCGCCATTTTTGCCGAAAAATTAATAATGGACGTTCTTTTTGAGGCACAGTTGGGCAGTTTAAATCGACACACTAAAGTGGTGACGGAATCAACTACAACTGAAATATCGAATCAGCCATTCCATGCTTCCCAACATCCAACTCATTGGGTCCATTCTGTACCAATGCAATCATGGGTTCAGAGCGGCGGTTCATCAGAATACCATGAAAATTCCGAAGCCTTGCAGTCATATTTAACTTCAAAATAATTTTGATCTTAAGTTCTCAGTACCTCAGGGTACCGGCTATATTGGAAAGTATTTTAGGCCAATTTATTTTGTATTTTAAAGAATTTTATTACTTATTTTACGCGTGTTGTTTTGAGTTATTATAATGATAATTATGTGCAGTATGTGTATGTGTATAAAATATATTATTTTCTTACCTTCAAATAATCTTTTTTTAATGCTTTGTAAATGTATTTGCATGTCTCTGGTATGATGACTCCTAAAGCTTGCGGTGAAATTATGGTAGAAAATTTTAAATCTTCGAAACTGCGCCCTGTGGCCAGAAATCTTAAAGTTGCTATTAGTCTTTCTTCTGCACTAATTGCATTTCTCATTCTAGTGTTTTTCTTGGATATATAAGGTTTGACTAAATTCAGCAACATTTTAAAATAATGATTGTCCATGCGTAGGTAATTTTTCAGATCCTCTGAGCTACATTTTCTCATTTTTTTCAGGAGTTTCATGTGTGAAAACTTTTGACGTTCTAAAAGCCATTCTTTCACCCAAACCTTCCTTTTCGCCCTGCCTTCACTTAACAATAACACTATTAGCAACATACATAATTTTTTTTTTTTCGTGACGACACCATTTTTTAGTTGCCACGACTACTACCGTTCGTGTCAGATTCAGACTGTTGTCAGACCGGAACTGCAGAAAAACTGATGGTGTGTGTTGAATTTTAAGGCCGCCTGCAGGCCAAATCTGTCAGTCCACGACCTGCAGGCCTGGACTGTCACATACTCAAAATAATGTGTGGCCGACATCAGTTATTGCCTGCAGTCCCGGACTGTCAGTTTCGGCCTTAAGGTAAACTGTAAGTGAGTGGCCACCATTAAAACAAGACAGATCATGAGAACCACCGAGATGAAAACTCCACGAGCTATATCAGGCAGTACCACATAAGGATCGAAAGCATAAGGGAGTTTTGTGGAGTTCAAAATGTTGTAAGATGGGTAAGATCAAGGCATCGACAATGGGGGGACTTTGCGAGTAGAGCGAACAACGATAGATTGGCCGAGATAGCAATGAAAGATAAACCAAATACCGAGACCCAAACATCCTAGTGGAGTGCTTATTAGAAAGCGACGACGAAGTGCAACCTCGCTTAAAACGATTTAAACTTCTGGATCTCATAAACAGATTTGAATAAAATTGGAGTGAAGTGACTTAGTAGTTTTAATTAGACTGATCTTGTTAATCTAGTTTAAGTTTAATATAGGTGAACCATCACTGGATGGTTCGCCTTCATGCCTCTCATCTACTTACGATTATTAAATCAACTATTGAATGTCTAATTGTGATAGATTGCAGTGCTAACTAATAAAAAAAATACCGAGAGGCCCTAAGGACCAAAAAGTTGAACGTCAGCATACAAAAAAAAAAAAACAGAACTAAAGCAGAGACATTTGGAAATAACGGGACTTAGTCCTAAATTATGAAGAAGCAGAAGAAGAAGAGTTAAGTAGTGGAAATGGCTATTAAATCAACATCAGCAAAATCAAAATTTTACTGGCAATATTTTGTGGGCAGTTGAGGCTACATTTACGCAGGATGGGGTTTGCAATACTCATAATAATCATGTGTGGGTAGAAGAGAATCCCCATGCAAATAATTTTCGAATTCATTAATATCGATATGGTGTTAATGTTTGGGCAGGTATCGTAAATAATTATTTAATTGGACCTTTTATTCTGCGAATTTCCTTTTCTAAAGATTTTTAAATACTATTGGAAAATGTTCCACTGATAATTAGACAAATATGTGGTACCAACAAGATGGTGCTCATGGTTCGAGATTGGCTTCAAAAAACATTTTCCAGATCGGTTGATTGGTCGTGGGGGTGCTATAGCTTAGCCTCCAAGGTCACCCGATCTAACGCCCTTAGATTTCTATTTATGGGGTTATTTGAAGGATTTAGTGTATCTCATATCAGTGAACAATATGGACGATTTACCAAATCGTATCAACCAAGCGGTTGCAGCTTCAAACGAACATACGAGTATAAAGCTCAAATGCAGTGAGATGTGCAGAATGTCACAATGTTGGTGGTGGTCATTTTGAACAGTTCTATTAATTAATAATAATAATATTAATTACCAAATTAAAAAACCGAAAATTTTAAATTCTGGCTTGTTTCTGTCCAGTTTTTTATTCTTTTTGTTAATAATTAATTTGTGTCTAGGTACTGAAAAATATTGATAACTATGTTATTCAGCTGTACCTATTGGGGATATTACATAAAAAATGCGTCGGTAACTCTACCTCATGGTGGTGTAGAAATGAATTGTTTAATAGTTGATTTGTGTTGTCAAAAGCGTCGACTGGCCTAGATAATAATAATTTTGTCATAAATATTTTGTAATAGTTTACCATAGTAATTACAAAAATATTTTCCTGAGAGAAGACAAGATGCATATTATACAGCCAAGTTTTCACTTCTTTTCGTGCTTCATGTGAAGAAACTAATCCGCGAAAAATAAACATTTTAGCTGTCATATATTTAGTAAGCACTGCTGAACAGCGCTACAAGGCGTTTTGTCCCAATTATGGGACACCCTGTATAAGACTGTAATCTTTAGTTTGATGAATATCCTTTCATTGATTATTAGGTTTGACAATCTCGCATTCAAGAATTAAAATGTAGAGAGCAGCTTTCCTACTGTTAAATGAGAATGCGTAGGAAGTTTAAAGTTCAGATATTACTGTTGAATTACTTTTCTATATGTAAAATCTGACATAAGTTAATTTTACAACATGAACTTTAAATAATTTTCTCGTATAAAATTATATAATGGATGTATTATAGGGCTCAAAGTAACCATTATAACTCAATTCGTTTGAAAAGAAGGCATTGAATGGGTTATGTGCAGTGCCATATATAGAGGAAAATGAAAATCAACCAATTTAACGAAGCGAAACTTGCAATTACGAGGTAATAACGTTTCATAAGGGGTTATTTTATTATTTTCAAATTTAATAAACGCGGCAAACTTTTTCAATTCAACAATATCAACCTCATTTCTACGTTTCCTCATTTCTGTGTTCCTTGCTCATTGTGGCGACAGAATTGTAGAAAATTACAATAAAAAAGTAACTTGACTACACTCATTTGAAATTCAAATGGTTTTATTTGATATTTTTCACGATATTCGTCTTTGGAAGTGTGATCTCGAATCGGTTTAATTTTGCATGCCACAAATGCGTGGGTGAACCATTTAAACTAACTGTAAACAGAACTCGTTTTGCTAAATTAAAATGCATGCACGTTACGGTAGTTTAATCCATAGATTCTTCTTAATGACAATGCTTCAAAATATGACAACTAATCAGCGTTAAAAATGATTTCCTTGAATTTATTACGGTGTAAATATATTCTTCTGATAATGGGGATTTCAGATTATTAAATCAATTTTTGCACTGGTGGTAAGTAGTAATTATTGAGATTAACCAATTTAATTGAAGTTATAGGTTGCATTACTTCGAAATGATGTACAGTTAATACAAATATTAACAAACAAAGACAGCGAATTGAAAGGAAAAATAATAACAAAACATCTAGTGGTATAGGAACAGGTTCAGGCACGCCTTTTCTGGAGGGCAATGTATTTTCAGACAACAGAAATTGCGTGACAAGCGATTGTTTGAAAAAAATCGTGCCGTTTATATAAAAGAAAATTGAATTTTAAACAATATCACACAATTCAGACAGCAGATATTAAATGGTAATAACAAATGTTATGAATTATAGAAGGTTTTCATTTTGATGTTAGAGATAATAATTTTCTCACGTTAGTCTTAGTAAAGAAGTTCGGCTAATAGCTGAACAAATGGACTTAACATTTAAAGAAAGACTTAAGGTTTACTATTTGTTTAGTTTATTCTCGTTTAATTAATTTCTCATTGAAAACGAGTACATCGTCGTGAAATTATATCTACATTGAATCTGTCCAGGTCATTCTATACCAAATCAATCGGTGCTTGAATCTTCACCGAATTCAATAATATTCACGGATAAGTATATAAAATACAAATACAGTATAGAGATATATAAATATACGAGGTTTGTTCAACTGAAACCCATCTTTGATCAACTTAGCCTTGAAAACAAATTCAATAATTTAAATAACGTTTGTTAATGTTAGTAGTGTTTGTAATCAACACATTAATAAGATTCTGGCGTTTGCATTTGATTCTGACCTTTAAAACTTCGATTTTGAAATGGTGTTTGCTGCTGAAAATCCTTCCAGCCTTGATCAGCATGCGGTCCTACAATTTGTATACGTTAAGGGTGTGCAGCTATTGCAGATTCATACGCGAATGCAAGCACTGTATGGAAATGCATGTATTGCGTACCCAACTGTAAAGGAATGGTGCCGAAAATTTAAGAATGGAGAAGAGGGAACCATGGGTGAGCCGCGGCCAGGTGCATGGTGTACTGCATTAACAGAAAACAGTATGGCATGTGTGTAAAGCTTTATTAGAGAAAATCGTCTAATTCCAATTAGAGAAATTTCAGAAATTGTTGGTGCGAGTGTAGGATCTGTTCATAATATTGTTCGTAATCTGGGTTACACACTAGGAAATTTATAGTTGGGGGTGACTACAACTGTAAACAGACGCACTGGGGTTGGACACTGGTAACAACTAGAGGAAGGGAACTATTTAGAGTCATCACTGAAAACAGATATTCTTTATCTCGACTGGAAAACCCACTTATTAGCCTACTGATCAGAATAAAATCCCAGACCTGCTAGATTTCTTTGTTACAAATGGAGTCTCAAACAATTACAGATGCTACTTTGAATTATCATCAGATCACTCGCCAATAATTCTTATAATTAGCGCCACCACTATTATTAGAAATAATCCCCCAACACTGTCCAATAAGTATACAAACTGGGACTCTTTCCGGGAGTATATAGATCAACATCTGGAACTAAAATTAAGATTGAAGGATCCGGAAGCACTGGAAGATGCGACAAATTACTTCATAAAAACCATCCAAAGTGCGGCTTGGTACGCTACACCTGTAAGACAATCAAGTCGACGAAGCTCCACAAATATTCCTTTGCAGATAAAACAATTACTTGCAGATAAACGCAAAGCAAGAGCTACATGGCAGCGAACTCGTAGCGTACCAGACAGAAGAAGGTATAACAATCTGACCAACAAACTGAAACAAGAGCTGCAAAAAGTAAGAAATGAACAATTCAAGCATCATGTCGAAGGTCTTCCGAGATTAGATAATTCGTTATGGAAAGCCAGTAAAGGACTAAAAAGACCTCGAGAGCCAGTGCCACCAATACGTAATCAAACAGGAAGATGGGCCAGATCTGAGTTACAAAAAGCTGAGGTTTTTGTAGAATATCTTGCAGACGTTTTCAAGCCTCATAGTGATGAAGTAAACGAAGAAGTTGAAGAATACCTTAATGCACCACTTCTATATCACCTCCTATCCGCACTATATCACCTGGAGAAATAAGAAATGAGATCAGTTACTTAAATTGTCGTAAAACACCTGGTTACGATCTAATAACGGCTAAGATATTAAAGGAGTTGCCAAGAAAGGGTATAACAATGATAACAATAATATTCAACTCTATAGTCTGCTGAAATTTGCCCAGATTATTATGATACCGAAACCCGGGAAACCACCTAATCACGCAACATCATACCGTCCTATTAGCTTATTACCTGTACTATCAAAGCTTCTAGAAAAACTAATACTCAAGCGACTACACGAAGACTCCGTTCTAGAAAACTGTATACCAAACCATCAGTTTGGTTTCAGACATAACCACTCTACAATTCAACAATGTCATCGTCTTACTGATATTATAAATAAAGCACTTGAAGAAAAAGACTATTGTTCGGCGGTATTCCTTGATGTTAAACAAGTATTCGATAAGGTATGGCACAGGGGATTATTATTCAAAGTAAAAGCAATCTTTCTACATCAATACTACCTGTTAATTAAATCATACATAAGTGACCGTTATTTTCAAGTCAAGTTCGGCAACGAACTATCTAATTACCACCAAATTTATTCCGGGGTTCCACAAGGAAGTGTGTTGGGTCCTGTCCTCTACGTTAGTTACACTGAAGATCTACCATTATCACCTAATACTGTAACAGGGACATTCCCGGATGATACAGTCATTCTTGCGTGTAATGAAAGCCCAGAAACAGCTACCCAGTACCTACAAGAGCACGTAAACGTCACATCAGAATGGTTGCAAAAGTGGCAGATCCGAGTTAACGAAAGTAAGTCTGTACACGTAACCGTTACTTTACGGCGCCAACAATGTCCACCTGTCACAATTAATAACACTGAAATACCACAATCCAATGAAGTAAGATATCTCGGTATGCACTTAGATAGAAGATTAACGTGGAAAACTCAGATTCAGAAAAAGAGAAAAGAAATGGATATTAAAGTTAAAAAAAATGTACTGGCTAGTTGGAAGAAACTCCTGTTTATATTTGGAAAATAAACTGTTACTGTATAAAGTTATTATAAAACCAATATGGACGTATGCAAAGGTTCCAGTCGAAAACTCTACGCTTAATTAAAAACGCCCCCTGGTACGTATCAAATCGTACTCTGCACGAAGATTTAAATATTCCGTAGGTTACCGATTATTCAATATGCCAGAAATCACCAAAGTAAACTCGCAGCTCACCCCAACGAGGCAGTACAACCTTTATTAGATAGTACATTCCACAGAAGGCTGAAGAGGAAATGGCCAAGTGATGTAGTAAATTAATGTAAATAATAAATGTAAAAATAACATATTTACCCTACATGTAATATTGTATTAAGAGATTACACCACTGGGTGTAATTCTCAACAAGTCATTTTACTGCCATAACATTAGTTTATAGAATATTGTAGAATTATTCCGATTGCTAATAAATGCATTATAAAGAAAATCTGGGTTACAGCACAGTTCGTTCGCAATGGGTTCCTCGTCTCTTGTCTAATGAACAAAAATGCTTGCGAATGGGCTTATCTTTGCAACACCTCACAGACTATAGGCAAAATGGTGATGACTTTCTTCTGTCAATAGTTGCTGGTGACGAAACTTGGTGTCATTACTACAAGTCATTCAGTAAGTTATCGTCGATGCAGTGGAAACATTCAAGTTCACCACCACCGAAGAAGTTTAAAGCACAACCTTCTGAAAGCAACATATTTTTAACATATTTTTTCGGCTATGAAGGACTCTTGTTGATACAGTTTAAGGAGCCTGGAGTAAATGTCAATGCAAATTTGTACAATGAAACTTTGAATAAGCTTCATCGAGCAAGAAAACGGGAACGTTCAGGAAAACTTACGGGTGGGGTCATTTTGCTGCACGACAATGCTAGGCCTCCTGTTGCTAATGTGGTAAAAGAACGAAAGAAATGGAGGGTTTTAGAGCATCCACCCTATAGCCCGGATTTATCGCCTTGCAAATTCCATATTTTTGGATCACTGAAAAAGGCGTTAAGAGGTCGGCATTTTGCGTCTGACGCAGAAGTACAGATAGCTGTGGAAGACTTCTTCAATCAGCAGTCACAAGAATTCAATGAGCAGAGTATACGTCGGTTAGTAAAACAATAGGATAGGTGCCTTAACTGTGACCGTAATTATATGTAATTAAATTGTTGAATACATTTTTTATAAAGCAAGATGAGTTTCAATTGAACACACCTCGTACAAATTTAGGGGTTTGACATATATAAAGATCTTTGAAATTATCTCTTCAGTTCTTCAGTTAGCCTCTCCCCATCAATTCGATGTAGTTCTCTTTCATGTCTTTTCAGTTTTCTCTGTTTTGGGCTTTTTGGTGCCAGTTCAGCCCTGCGCATCTTTTCAGGTCGTCGTACCAACGTTGAGGTGGTCGTCCTACGCTTCTTCTCTCTCCACAGGGTCGCCATCTTGTTATTTTACCGCTCCACTTATCACTATGTCGAGCAACATGTCCAGCCCACTGCCACTTAAGGGAACATATTCTCTGGGTTATATCACTAACTTTAGTGCGCTGCCTTATCCATTGGTTGGTTTTATGGTCTCTAAGTGATATTCCCAATATTTTTCTCTCAATTGCTCTCTGAGGTACTTGCATTATGTTTAGTGTTCTTTTATTTAATACCCAGGTCTCACATCCGTAAGTGGTAACGGGGAGGATGCACTCATTATAGATTTTTGTTTTTAGTTTTGTTGGTAATTTCATATTCATCACATAATTTAGTTTTCCGTAGGCTGCCCAGCTTATAGAAATAAAAAGACGAATAAGACGTCTTTTTATTTCTGTATCCTGACTATCCTTCTTGAGCGATGTTTCTTGCCCTAAGTATACGTAAGCGTCCACTATGTTTATATGTTTTCCTTCTACAATTAATGTATTTCCGTGTTTGTTGGTTTGTCATGATCTTGGTTTTGTTTGTATCCATTTCAAGGCCGATTTTTCTTGCTTCTAAGTTCAGTTCTTCTAACATTTCTTTTAGTTCCTCTTTGTCCTGCGCAAATACGATAACATCATCAGCAAATCTCAAGTTGTTTAGTTTTTCTCCTTGTATCGTGACTCCTCGTTGTTCCCAGTGGAGATTCTTGAAAACCTCCAAACTCCTCGTTGTATTTTAATTTTATCAGTTGTATATCCGTTTTTATTCTCTTTGTTGCTTTGTTGTAGATGTATTTGATTAGGTCTATATAGCTCTGGTCAATTCTGCCTTTCCTCATTGCATTAATTATTGCCCAAGTTTCCACTGTATCGAATGCTTTTTTGAAATATATAAAAGCCATCCATATATCTAAGTTATATTTGATACTTTTCTCTGTAAACTGTCTGACCGTGTGGAGGTGTTCTATTGCGCTGTATTTTTTTCTAAATCCGGAAGTTCTGTGGTTTGATAGATTTCAAATTTTCTTTCTAATCTGTTTGTGACGATTCTCATAAACAACTTATAGACCTGTGATAGCAAACTTCTAGGTCACTAATGCTCAAGGTCAGTTGGGTCACCCTTCTTACATATCAGGATAGTTATTGAATTTTCCCATTCGTTTGGCATTTTTCCTTGTAACAGGCTTTTGTTGAACATTTTTTGTAATTCATGTTTTGTTGTTTTCTCACACTCTTTCACCATTTCTGGTAGAATGTTATCGTCGCTTCCAGATAGAAACACTGATAGAAAATAATAGAGGATTGAATGTTTTAGAAATTATAGTCGAATAAATTACGTGGTACTGTTTCTTGGTATTGCAATTTGGCCAAATAGACCAATAAACAATTTGAATGTAACTGGATTTTACTAGAGTCTGTAACTTGACTAAGTTATATCATAAGTGATTTTAGATTCTATCAATAGATACACAAGGCCTATCCTAACATATGCAGCACAAACCCATACTGAAACATGTAAAACAAAACAGATCATGATAGCCACCGAGATGAAAATTCTAGGAGCTATATCAGGCAACACCTTACGAAACCACAAGGAACGAAATAATAAGGAAGTCTTGTGGGGTTCAAAATGTTGTAGGATGGGTAATATCAAGGCGTCGACAATGGACGGATCATGTGAGTAGAATGAATAACGATAGATTGGCCAAAATAGCAATGAAAGATAAACCAAATACAAAATGGCCCTAAGGACGACCACCAAAAAGGTGTAGAGAAAGTTGGACGACAGCATCGTAAGAAAACATGAAGAGTGGAAAATTGTCTGGCCCAGGAGGTATTTCCGCCGAATTGTTTAAACACGCCCCGGAACGAATTATAGAAGGGATCATCGGAACATGTAATATGTATATGAAGGATGTAAGTAATATACCCAATGTTCTATTCATAAAAAAGGGCCAAGGAAAAATTGTGCAAATTATTGGTGTATTAGTGTGATAGCCACAGTAGGAAGAGTGTACGAACGCATACTAAAGACGAGGATAGAGCAAAAAATCACACTGGGGGAGGAGCAGTTTATCAGTATGATAAAAAAACGATACACTGTTATTTCGTTAAAGAAAAAAAATATTGTTCTAATTGCATTATTTATATTTTCCCGTAGTGTAGGCGTAGAGGTACTCAGGGGCTCACATCTTGTGAGTACAGGAATGGCAACCCCGAGTTACGCTAGCTGGATCTGTACTCTATCTTAAACTTGTCTTGGGTCAGATCCCTTCTCTTCTAAACTTTCGAGTTTTGGTGTTTCTTGGCCGGAGTATTTTTACTAAATCGTTTGACTGATCTGCTGTATCATGACTTATTGAAAACCATTTTACCTCCACTATTGGAAGATGTGCCCTTGAACGATAGGGTTCATCTTGGTTTATGTCCTCCACATTTTAAAATTAAATTAAATGTTGGAGAATATCTATAACCTATAACGACAAATGAATAGGACGAGGGGACTAATTGCAGAGCCACCTAGATTCCCTGATTTTAATTCACTAGATCTTCGTATTTAGACAAACTTTATATTTATTTACATTTCGGTGTCTTTACTGTTCGTCTTTTTTTACAATATTGCAATTGATTGATTAAAAGTCAAAATCGCCTGTATCTCCGAAACAACTGGTTTGCGGGCACAGTTATGTTAACTAAGGTGTTTTGTTTGGTTTGATGAGTACTATGCGTGAGTAAATGATCAGATCTTGTAAACACCTTGTGTACTACGATACGTAGAGCTTGAATTTAAAATTATGAAGTGTTTACGCAATTTTTAACCAAAGACCTTAACAAAATAGCGATTACCGATTAGACTGCCTAAACTTCCAGAGTTTACAACCCTTTTAACGGTTTTCTGGTCTTGTTATCATATAAACTTTACTATTGTTTGGGTTCTCCAAATGACCTTCCAACTTGTGTATACGGTGGTGTAAAATATTCTTTATAGTTTCTCATTGAAGTAGCAATTAAAACCAAATAATTAAAATTCTAGGAGTAAAGCAGTATCAAGACAAAGTAGAATAGTTTCAGTAAGTGACGCCACACGTGACCGCTTTCAATAGCTGTCGTTGAAACGTTTCAGCATTTTACGTAAGTGGATTTCTATCCCCTAAGCAATAAATAGCTCAACTGTAATGCTTTGGAAATAGTAACTCTTTTACAGAGGTTGTTTTGTCAAAATCTTTCGCATTTCAAAGTTTAACTCAAATTGCTAAATAATGTAAACTGATCTTTCAGCCATTTTAGATATTTTGTATCTTGTAAATACTACAAAAACTTTAAATACGGAATGTTGATACGATAATTTTTGATAAAGGTTGACTGTGGAATCAGAATGAATGTCTTTGAATAATTCATACTGCTATATTTGTTGTGTGACTTCTCAAATTATGAAGCTCAGATCAGTTATAATAGCTTTCACTGAAGAAGACAAGTTTTTATGACCGAGTCTTATTTCCGAAATGGTGATAATGGTGAGTGGGTTTACGCAGTACAACCTTGTGATGCTGAGTTTAACCAGAAGTTTCGTGAAATTGTTTTCGTTGAAGGTGAATTCTCTATGCTTCTACTGACCTACCAGAAATGCTGTACATTTACTTACAGTGGCATGTAGTGCAGCATGTAAATGTGTATGGTAAACAAACAATTCATAACGAAGAGACCATTGGCCATGTAAAGCAGCGTATGGACAAGAAACCAAGTATGTACATCTTTAATAATACATTCGCAGCCTATGGAACTTTCCACAAAATAGAAAAGAAAGATTTTAAATTGTATGGAACTAATATTTTTAATGTTTTCGTAAACCAAGTATATGATAATGTCTTATAGTTTTTGGTCACAGCTCACATAATTAGATAAACATTTGAATATTTATATGATCGGTTAAAAAGTAAAGGGTAATGGCCTGCCAGATTTCTAGATTGTTTTGCAAAAATTCTAGCGTCCCTGTAGTCGTCTCCAGAGACCATCTCACCCATGAAGCGTCAATTTTAAATTGGATATTAATTATCAATTATCAGAATTGTAAATTGCTACCTGACAAGGGAATTCCGTAGAAAGCTGACGATACAATAAAAAAATACAAAATGCAGAAATGTATTGATTTTTTACTTTCTATTTATATACAGGGTGTCCCAAAACTCCTGGGACATAGAGCTACCACGTATTCTAGAGGTCAAAAGAAGTCGATTGGACCCAACTTTGTCATATACCAAAATGTATCGTTTGCCCGTGAGAGGAGTTCAAAGTTTACTTAAAAAATCACATTTTTGTATGCTGTTCAGAAACGTGTGAAGCAATTTTAATGAAATTTGGTACCTGGGCACTTCAAAGGAAGACACTACTTTCAGTAACGAAAGAAACCCAAAGGAAATTGAAGAAGGGTTAAAACCACCCCCACCCCCTGATAAATTTGTTCAGAATTTTTTTAAGGATGATGATACGATTCTATGTTTTTTTTACGTGAAGACTTATTCATTAGCTTCATTTTCTGACTCTTGTAAAAACTCCGTTATTTCGTATAGTTTCGAAGAAAAAAAATGTTTACTCAAACACTGATAACCGATATTATTATTGCAGGTTTAATTGTATTACAAAATTTAGTCGGCCGTAGACACAAAAATAAAACTTTTTTACAACAAATGTTCAATGTGATCTCCACCTTTATTGATGCAGAGGTCCATTCGACCGAAAAAATTGATGTGCACCCTTCTTAAAACATCGTCGTTTTCTCGTAGTGCGTTTACACCATTTTGAATTCTGTCCCACAGTTGTTCAGCATTATTAATTTGTACCTCGTATACTTTTGTTTTTAACGCTCCCCATATGAAGAAGTCACAAGGATTTAAATCT
>JABXWE010045943.1:0-14536 GCA_014611495.1 Limonius californicus
ATTTCAAAATTAAAAGAAAAATTTTAAAAACTGACTTGAATTTAATTATTAAACACGATGTGCATCTATCAATTGTTTCCATAGCGTACTACTTGAACAGTTCGAAAATGAAAAGAAAAAAATGGCCATAATTAATTTATTTATAAAAATAACTATGTCAAGTGGTATATCATTAGAATCGTTGAAAAGGGGCCTTTTTTATAAAGTCATGGCCGACTATGGTTTCCATTAGAAAAAAACATAAGTTTGTGTCACAACTCAAAAATTATAGCTTAAATGAAAAATTCGGTTAGACTATATTATTAAGCACATAATTACCTACAACTTTTTCCTTTACACATTTTTTCTAAAGTCAATAATAACAAAGCCATAGGCACAATAACAAAAAAAATTATTTTTGCGATATATCTAGTTAGCCATGCATCTTTTCCAAAAAACAAAAAGCTCATTAAATTGAGCTCCTAAAACTGCAATTCTTTCCCCATTTAACCGTCTCTCTATCTCCGCTAGTTTCCGAGATCCCCATACTAAACATCGGAAAAAACTCACCCTGTATATATACAGGGTGTTTGCTTCACCGACGTATATCTGAGAGGAGGTGGTAGGTGAGTCGATTTGGAACTTATTTAATCAAAAATACCCTTATACAAAGTGCCACGGTTTCCGAGATAAAGCCAACTTAGTGATTTAACTAAATTAGACGATTTTTGCTTCTATGAATTTTAGTTCGACACTATTGCAAGTTTTTAATTCATTGTAACTTTTGTTTTAATAATCTTTGATATCTATTTCATCAAATAAAATCATTTCATACACTCCACATATGATAAAAGAAATCTGGCGTCGGCTAAAGTTCAAAAATGTATACTTTTGTTATCAAACTTTAATTTAGTAAGCCACGTATAAAAAGCAATTATAAAACAAAACACGTTCATATGTGTTTAAAAACTTCCAGGATGTCTGCCCTTTCTGTTGATGTATCACACTCTAATTATTACCTGCAAATTTTCGAAATAAAAAGGCATTTGAAGACAAAGTTTGATATCAAAAGAATACATTTTTGAACTTTAGCCGACTCCAGATTTTTTTTATCACATGTGGAGTGTATGAAATAATTTTATTTGATGAAATAGATATCAAACATTATTAAAATAAAAGTTATAATGACTTAAAAACTTGCAATAGTGTCTAATTAAAATTCATAGAAGCAAAAATCGTCTAATTTAGTTAAACCACTAAGTTGGCTTTATCTCGGAAACCGTGACACTTTGTATAAGGGTATTTTTGATTAAATAAGTTCCAAATCGACTCACCTACCACCTACTCTCAGATATACGTCGGTGAACCAAACACCCTGTATATATATATATATATATATATATAAACCTTTCACCTGCAGTATGGGCTGTTGCAATATGTTGCTGGAAGAAGGGGGTTTACAAATTATTATATGTAGTCTACTTTTTCTAAGATTGGCTGAAACTACTGTCAGAAAATTACAAAATATCATTAAAATCTTGGCGCCAGTAGTTAGATACGACACATTTTCTCACTTATTCTATCGCACTTATATACAGTCAAAGAGAAACAATAATATCAAGCGCTGACACCATCTTCAACATTATTCTATCTGCTATCCTGTAACGACTATCTAAGAATAATATTTGCAGATTAAATAATTAGAATACTGGTGCAACTTTTGTTGTTAACAAAAGAAACTATATTTTTAAAAACTTTATTTATTATTACACGCAAATAAGTATACAAATCGTGGAAGAAATAATACATATGTCGTCTTTGACGTTCAGAATTATCCTTAACTAAAAAGATTGAAAATCTTACAAGCTAAACTCGCCAGACGCTGAGCTAATCTATTTATTATCTAATGCGATATGATACCTAGCTCATCTTCCGTTGAATTAAACGTTGTAGGTATATTGGATATATTGTATTCGGAAATAAACAGAGATTTCAAATTTAAAAATCGGGAAATATTCCGTAAAAGATAAAACGTTAATGATCTGTACTTTCAGTGAAACTGGATGTACCGGAAAAACCTCCGTACATTATACCTGGTAATTTAGTTTTAAAACATACTAGATAATTTGAATAATCTGAAGCTAGGCAAGTAACCGACTTAATTTTGAATTCAATTACGCAAATTACTATCTTCGATTGGTTAAACAGTCCGTCGTCGAATTTAAAATTATTATTACGGAAATCAAAATATGTATGGCAGCATCGTGTCTAAAAATAATATTTCGTATTTCACATGATCCTTCCATTGGCGTAAGTACACGTACCATTGTTTTTCATTGTTGTTACATTTTAATTATCGTTTAGCAATTTCGTCGGCATTTGTATAGAACTGCGATCATAGTTTCTATGAAATATAAATATGATTTTTACATATCATGAGTTTGATAAAAATATTACTTAAACGTGAAGACTTTCCATGACATATTATCTAATCGTAGATGGTTTGTAAATTAATCACTGGTAGAACAGTTAGACTTTTGGAAGTATCAGTAATGCCCATGGACTGAAAATAGTAAGTACAGTGAAAGCTCTCCTTGCGGGCAGCCCAATAAGCGGACATCTCTGACATGTACCGTCAGAATCGTCCCTCTCGGATCATCGATACATACGGCTTAATCTAAGCACAAACCTCCACGAAAAGAGTGTGTACAGAAACCCTAAGTCTACGGATTGGGCTTCCTTCAAGGAGGACCTTTCAAATGGACTACAAGGGTTTCCAAACAGTACTCGTACGATAAGAGAAGTGGAGAACAATTTACTAATCCTCAACAACGCGATTATGGCAGCTTACGAAAGTAGCTGCTCTCTACGCCATTCTAAAAGCACGAGGAAAGTACCTAGATGGAATTGCGATCTCCAAAAACTACACCAGCAAACACGCAGGCTCTTGAATAGGGCGATGCGTACACACGCTGGGACACTGGGACCTCTACAGACGGTCTCAACGTGACTGCAAGGAATCTATCAGTAGATCCAAACGAGAGGCTTGGAAGGCTTTCTGCTACGGCATTGAAGGCCTACCACAGCAACACAGTGAATTGGGAGATTGCCTCGAAAGTGGTAAGTCACGAAAAGGTCAGATGGGCCGTTGCATCATTTGATCCATACGAATTCCTGGGAATGATGGCATTTTTCCGGTTCTCCGTCGAGAGGGGCTGGACCTGCTTATCAAACCTCTATATCACATATTCAGAACCTGCCTTTCCTACGGATACGTACCAGTACCTTAGCGATCAGTAAAAGTAGTGTTCATTCCAAAAGCCGGTCGATCTGTCCATGACTCGGCCAAATCTTTCAGACCTATCAGCCTTTCCTATCTTTCCTACTTAAAACGGTCGAGAGGCTGGTAGATAGGTACATAAGAGATGGCGCACTGATGGTATCGCCATTACACTCTCACCAATATGCGTACTAGACGGGCAAATCTGTGGAATCGGCCCTTCACAAAATCGTCCTTAGAGTCGAGAAGGCACTTAACCACACGAAATGGCCGTTGCCACGTTCTTAGATATCGAAGGCGCTTTTGACAATACGGCCTTCGAATCAATACACACCGCCGCTACGAACCATGGAATCAAGCTATCTATCGTTCGATGGATAAGAGCAATGCTAGAAAACCGCAAAGCGATTGCCACGCTCAATGACAGTACCGTAAGGGTGACCGTCAGGCGGTTGTGTCCGCAGAAAGGAGTACTTTCTCCTCTCATGTGGTCCGTCGTCGTGGACGGGCTCCTGCGGGAGCTCAACGAAGTTGGCATCTACACGCAAGGCTATGCAGATGACATTGCCGTCCTAGCTAGAAGAAAAGTTACAAACACACTCTGTGGGGTAACTCAGAATGCTCTCAGAATTGTGGAAACATGGTGCAGAAGGCACAACTTGGCGGTTAACCCTACCAAAACCGAAATGGTACTCTTCACGAGGAAAAGGAGGATTGCGGGATTTCAAGAACCATAACTACTTGGTACTTCTTTGAGGGCCGTCGGAAAGGCTAAGTACCTAGGAGCAATCCAGGATGCTAAACTCACGTGGAGGGAGCACTGAGAAAGACAAATACAAAGAGTAACTGCCTCCTTCTGGATGTGCAGACGCACCTTTGGGAAAACTTGGGGCCTAAAACCAAATGTCATCATATGGATGTACATGGCGGTAATAAGGCCCCTACTTATCTATGCGGCGTTGGTGTGGTGACCTTCTACTACCACAATAAGCACAAGAAAACGTCTTGGTCAACTCCAACGACTAGCGTGTCTAGGAGTGACAGGAGCAATGCGAACTGCCCCCACTTCGGCTCTGCAGGCACTTCTCGGACTTGCGCCCCTTCACATAGTGATTGAGGCTGAGGCTAGGAAGGCAGCTTACAGGTTCAAGTGTGCTGGGCAGTGGCCAAATACTGGGGTACCACATTTGTACCTGTGAATCAATTCGGGTACTTTGGTTGTTGAAGTTGTGATATTATTAAAGGAAAAATTTGCAAAATATTTTTCCAATAGTGAGTATGCGGACATTCACTTTGTTTATGGTTTCTGCAATGGAAGTTCTCATGCAGCAGACCAGAAATATCCACATCGTTTTCCGGAAAGAAGAGTTCCCAATGCGCAAATTTTTGTTGATACGCATTGTCGGAATTTGGATTGAGGATCGCTGGTGATCAAAATCGAGTCCAAAATCGGAATAACAAGGATGATAACCGAATTCTCCGGGCTGTCAATACCGACAGACAGTTGAATATAAAACGATAGCTAGGAATCTTATCATGTCGCAATCAAGAGTGTTTCGAACTTTCAAAAAATACCACAGAAAAGCCTTTCATCTACAACCGACAGACAGTTGAATATAAAACGATAGCTAGGAATCTTATCATGTCGCAATCAAGAGTGTTTCGAACTTTCAAAAAATACCACAGAAAAGCCTTTCATCTACAACCTGTGCAAGATTTGCGGTCAGAAGATGCAGAAAATTAAATTTCTGCAACTGGATCTTGAATTCCGTTGCGCAGATCATCCGCAGTATTTGCACCAACTTCTGTAGACTGACGAGTCAAATTTTACGAGACCTAGGATAGTTAATTTCTACAATTTACATGTCTGGGTACATAAAAATACCCAAGAAATCGGGCCTGCTTCATTACAAAACTAATTTAACGTCAATATATGGCTGAGAGTAATAAGTAATCATCTATCCGGACCACATTTTTTGCCGTAAAGTTTGAATGCTGCGCTTGTTCTCCAGTTTCTTGAAAATAACTTAGAAGACTCAATAGAAGATGTGCCCTTTAATTTGCTGCAAAAACACTGGGTTCAAATGGATGGAGTGCCTCCACATTTTGGAAATCAAGTTAGAAATCTATCCGGAGTGTTGGATAGGTCGGATAGCGAACCCCAATTTTGCTGAACTAAATCCTGGTGTGGGACCAGTACCCTGTCCGCCGCGGTCACCAGATCTAAACCTGTTGGATTTCTTCTTCTTGGGGCTACGTTAAAGGAACAGTTTACAGCACACCCGTTGCAACTCGCGACGAATTCATTCTAAGAATAAAAAATACCTGCAACGAACTTAGGCAAAATCAAGAAATGTTGTAAATGCCATAAATTCATTAGTTTGACGTTGCCAAAATGTGTTGAGAATTACACTTTGGGCATTTTTTTGTTTCTTTTTTGTTATTTTAAAATAATTATTTTTTTTAAAACGATTAGGGTTATTTTGTTTACTTTGCTAATATCTGTGAATCTAGGATTTGTAAAAGTGCATCTTATTCCAGATTGAATGTTGATTTCAAAAAAGGGGGAAAATGAAAAAAGCCAGTGGTGTACTTTTTCTTTGCAGTGAATCCGTTGTAACCACATCGCTTGCTACTATTGTGACGCTTTTGGAGGAAGATACCTTCAAAAAATAACCCTACACAAAGAGGTACATGTACAAAATTTTGTTTGAACTGCTCTATTATGTTAGAATATATAATGAAAAAATTATTAGCTTTTGTAAACTTTGACAGTCGGTATTATTCTTATATATCATATTATTCCGAATCAGAATGACCAGGAAAGTATTTTCCCTAAACATTCAAGATTAAAACTGAAATACCCTGTATACATACATACATAGTTATGCGCATTTTTGTTTCAATTATTACATATAATACATATACATACATACATATGTACTCCAAATATACAAAAATAAGCAAACTGAAATTATAATTGACATATTTAAAGCTTCTTTCCATAACGGGACCAGAAAGTTAGGACCATGAGTGTCTGCTTATGGGAGCTTTCACTGTATATATATACAAAATTACAAGTTTCCCAAAACATTGTAACAGACTCCTTAAAATAATTGGTTTCGCATAATTTTGGTGTCAAATGAAATAACCTTAAGTATTTTATGTATTATATTTCTTTCGAAGTAAGCAGAAATATTAATAAAATGAAATCAAAATAGCTGCGTTTATTAGCAAAATTCTTGTTTGTGTTTAAAAGTCCTTGAGCCCGTAAACGTCCTAGACCTGAAATAGAAAACAGAGAATGGTTCGTGTTTAAGATAAATTGTTTACTAATAATTTGAGATTTTATATTTGTACTACAGCCTTATAATTTTACAGACGTTCTATAAATTTATTACAAGCAATCGAATTCCGTAGTTATGAGATATTAATGTTAGTAAATTATGTCCCTCTCAAATTTAATTAAACTCTATTTTAATTAAACACTTTTGGTTTTAACGTAACCGTACATTAATTTGACGAATTAAAAATTACTTAGTAGAAGTTTATAGAAAACAATGTAGGAATTCCGATATCATCATTATGTGGAGTTTTTCTTTGGCGTACAAGTGGATAGCAATTTACTCCATCAATTACCTAGAGTCAATTACTATTTACTTAGTTTAAATTATGAATACTTGTTTTAATTGTATTTAATGTGAAGGTCGAATAGTAAATTATTTATCAGAAAAAATGCGTAAAAGTAGCTAAACAACAAGTCTAAAATTATAGGGGTCTATGGAATCCAACAAATGTACTTTTTAATTAATTGACTTCTGTATTAATATAATTATTTTTATGGGAAGACATACAGATACAATGTAACTAAAATTTGAAATTTGTGGGTGTTCAGGCACTGTTATGAAAATAATAAAGCTAGCAAAATAAAAGTAAAGAGTAACAAGATGATAATTTCAAAATTATAGGTGGCATGAGGAACTGAAGCTGACGGAACGGATGCAGTTTGCTTCAAACACCCGCAGCGTAATGTTTCATAAGCATGTACTTTATATATCCGGTTCTTAACAAAGCCACAACAAACAATTTAATTTATTTTTATAAATAATGTATATGAGAACAGCAGCAGCAGGTAGCATAATTGGCCTCTCATTAATCAAAAATAAAATACATTAAATCCATTAGTACTAATGGGATTATAATTGTATCGGGTCGGCCACAGAAATTAAGCCCGAAATGACAAAAACAGCACTTGTGATAATAAGTAGTTTGTTTAAATTCAATTTTAGTCTCGACGAAATTCAAGGATAACCTGCTTATATGCTTGCTCATTCACTAATTCCAAATTTAATTGGCATTTAGAAGCTATTTTGTAGCTCCCCTTAAGAAATTGGTACCTGTATAACTACATCAATTGTGAGTGGAAAGCTACTTATAGATCTAGAACTATTAATTAACTTGAAGCATACGGAAAATTACATAGTGTGGAATGCAAAAAAATGTGGGTTTATTAACAGATATTAAATTAAATAAATAATTTCATTCCATGTTAGCTTACTAATAGAATATGGTTCAAAGTGATATATTTTTAGAAGCTACTGAGGTAATGTTTGTACTGCGGTTAAATAAGACAAACATTTTTTTATTGTTTATTTGTTTATTTACAATACATTATAATAACACGTTCTTCATGCGACTGTTTTGACTGTTTTTAATGCGGATTTAAAAGCTTGACTGCAGTAAATGATATTAGATGTCTAAATTCGGCCGATTTTGGGAGTAATCATGCTCTAGTTTTAGCAAACATTAAGTTATCCATTAAAAGAACAAAAAGGTGTGCCCCAATATAACAGAATAAAATAAATGTTATATCTCGGCAAGACGATATCAACTGAAGCTGTACATAGCCACAACCAAAGCTGTAGGGGTACGAATATATACAAATAAAGAATCAGTAAACAGCAATAAACCATTGGTCTAATAAAATCGAAATAAAACACTGGCGAAACAAAAGAGAACAGCATATCTAGAAATCAAATAAACTCTGAGATACGACGGATAAAAGAAGTTTACTGGGAACAATTCTCAAGTAACATAGAACATGACTTCTACGGAAGCAAAAAACAAATGTGGAGATTTATAAGGTCACAAAAAAAGAAGTAAAAGATATAGTAGAAAGTGGAAAAATTACACAAGACAATGAATGGACTATTTCACAAATTTATTTAAAGCAAGTGCTGATGTACGAGAACACAACAATCCAAGAATTATAAATAACGAAAAAGTAACTGTCAACAACACATAAATTATAGAAGCGATTACGAAATTAAAGAATAGGAAGTCGGCTGGCGAAGACAGTACAACACATGAATTGTTAAAATATAGAGGATAGGCATTAATTGGTGAAATGCTGATCTCGTTCGAAAGAATTTTTGAATAGCAAAATACCTGGTGAGTGGAGAACAGAAATACTTTAAAAAAGGAGATCGTCAAAAGCCAGAGAATTACAAAGTTACAGAGGCTAAGAACTACATTAGAACTTACAACACGTATTATAACTAGAAAAATTAATAATTTAACGAACCTTAATAATGAGCAACAAGGCTTTAGAAATGGCAGATCTTGTTTAGACGCCATATGTATAATACAGGCAATTACCGAAAACGCTCTTCTTCAAGTGCTTTATCTCTTAAGAGACATAGCGATCTTCTCTTCTATGCCTGTGTTGAACAACGGGAAGTGTAAACACTTCTACTCCGGAGAAGATATACTAGGCAGAATACCTCGCTGGTATGCCATTGCCTTGCGAGGGAGAACGGCCGTTAAAAATCTGATGTTCTGGTACTGGGAATTGAACTCAGGACTTTCGGCATAGAAGTCTAACGAGCTAACCTCTAGCCCACGGCCGCCTCCAGAAAACGCTCTAGAATTCAATAAATCTGCTTTCATGTGCCTGGTGGATCTAGAAAAAGCTTTCGACCGTGTTCAACTGGCGGATATACTAGATATATTATTAGAATGACAAATACAATCTACTTTAATACAAACAATTCGAGATATATACCACAACAACACGGTGAAAGTTTGAATAAATGGAAATTGAACCGATCACATCCCATTTAGTAAGGGTATTCGACAAGAGAATTCACTGAGCCCGATTTTATTATTTATTTATTTATTTATCTTATTAATGAACAAAACAATTGACCTCACAGCATATAAGATGATAGCATAACGATTGTATGTTACGCAGACGATGTTATATTAATAGCGGAAAACGAAGACGATCTCCAAAGACTTTTGATGCAGTTAAAAGTAGTAGGTAGATTCAATATGAAAATTGCTACAGAAAAGACAGAACCAATAGTGATTTCAAAGGATCCTGTTAGGTACAAGTTAATGGACAATAAAATAATAGAACAAGTCATATAAATTACTTATGCACCAAAATAAGAAGTTGCGGTAATGCACAATTGGAAATCAGGGAACAAACCCAAAAAGCCAGCAGAATTTTAGGATGCCTCAATAATACTATACGGAAAAAAAATTATCTCACTACGGACATGAAAAGCAGAATATATAAAAGCGTTGTAAGACCCATAATGGCGTATGGTGCCGAAGCAAGATCCGAAACAATAAAAACGAAACAAATGCTAGAAACGACTGTGACAGCAGTCCTTCAAAAAATAGTTACTAAAACCAGATTGGACAGAGTTCGTAGACGGAAATAAAAGAATGTATAAAATCGAACCGGTAGTAAACTGGGTCAACAATAGAAAGCAAAATGGAATGAACATATTGATAGAATGAACGACACACGTATAACAAAAGTAGCCAGACATCGATCTGAAGCGGGAAGAAGAAGCTTAGAACGGCCTAAGAAGCGTTAAAGTGATAGCTCGGTTGGTGGTTAAAGAACATACAGAATTGTCTATAACGAAGAAGAAAAAGACTGCTGTACTAAATTTTACCTAGTTCGCAAACGGCCCGCCAAATTTGTTTTGTGATTCTTACGAGAAAGAAATTTAAAAATTATTAACTTGTATTATTACACGTAGAACGATGACGTACCAAAAATATTTTCCGTTGCCAACTTCGAAAATCCAAATTGAGTTGATGATTGACTTATATAATATTATGTATGGTATGTTAGTTTTTAGAAGAAGAACAAGCACTAGATAGAGAAGCATGGCAAAGGAGAAGCGGAAGGCGGCATTTTGCTGTAGTGTAGTTTGGCAATATCTTTTTTTCATTCATTCATACTACCCCCCGCGGAACCGCTTTCGCATTATTTCAGGGGGGTGCGGGCGTCCCTTACATGCTAACCATTCATGCAACCCTAAACTTAACTTAGTGAAATACGGTTGCCTCAGCCGGGGTTCAAACACACGGCCGATCGGTTACATTTCACTGCGACCTCGAGCAGCAGTGCGTATTTGCACTGATCTACCGAAGTCCCTAGTTTGGCAATATATATGTAATATGTATTGTACGTTACTAATCCGGAAACAGCCTAACAGAATGTATCTGAATATGCTATGCATTTGTAGCAAAACGAACAAAAAATCCATTGCTGCGAAAAAAATTAGTTTGGTCTATAAGTAACTGATAACTTTCGCAGGCACAGGAAAATTAAAGAAATGACAAGTGTTAGACAATACATGAATGCCAATTTAACGTGAAAGGAAAAATTGGAAGACGGAAAACCTACGTTCAAAAACGTTTTCTATAATGAAAGATACACAGAATTGGAGGAATAAGGACAAGAACCTTAAATAATGAAGCAAGAGGTGTAGTATGCCGTGAAGAACATGACTGCTGGAAAAACTGCTGCTTCTAACTAGTTGACGGGAATTTGATGGATGATTGAAATCTACGTTTATGTTAATTCTGCAGAAACTAATTGCTAAACAATGTTCAAAATATAGGATAATTATTACAATTAGGAGTTATGCATCAAACGTCCTTTCAATATTATTTAGAGGCTAAAATGTATTAACATATTTTATCTCTTTTTCTTCTTGTTTTAGGTCTGGGACCTGTGTTTTCCGGCTTTTAATCTTGTTATTGTTCTTGTGAGGTGGACGTCCAACTGTCCATCCACGTCTTTGACGGTCTGCCTGGCAGTCTTGATCCATGCGGCTTCTGGTTCATCACTACCTTCGCGATTCTTTCGTCGTCCATTCTCTGTACGTGCTCCCTCTATTGTCTTCTTCTTTGTCTTTCCCAGCGTATAATATCTTCCGTTTTACATGCTTCCCAAATTATTTCATTTGTTACTCTATCTCTTAGTAATTTTCCGGTTATGTTTCTCAGTATTTTCATTTCATTGGTCCCCTTAATAGTCTTTTAGTTTTAGTGTTGTATCTGCTCTTGTTTCGGTTGCATACGTCATGATGGGTCTTACGCAACCAATGTAAATTCGGGCCTTGCTGTCGATATTCATATTTTTATTTTCCATATTATTTCCTTCATATAACCCAAAATAGAAGCAGCTTTACTAGTTTGTTTAAATACTTCCTTATACATATATATGTATAGGTATATCTCCATGACTTGAGAATTCTATCCATAAGTAGTTAACATGCATAACTTGTTCTATAGGCTTATCGTTGACAGTAAGTTTGTATTGCAGCGGTCCTTTGGATAATGCATTTCGTTTTTTCTACATTTTCATGTACTTTTCTGCTATTAGGTGGAATCTGTGTAATATACGCTGAAGGTCGTTTTCACTTTCAGATAGTAGCACAGCATCGTCGGCATAACATATTCCATTCTCTATCCCCTGCTTACTGTCTTGATGTGTATAATTATTTTGTCCATTATCAAATTGAATACGAAAGCGCTTAGGCTATCCCCTTGGCGCACTCCAGTTGTTAGTGGTATCTATTAGGTATGTTCACACAGGGAAACCAGCATCCCGACTATACAAGAATTCATAACTAAGACATCCAGGAAATTCTACGACAACCTCAACCAATGTAGCGGTGCAATTCACTATGGGTTAGGCGCAAAATCAATATATACAAGACTGAAGCGGAAGCTACCAATTGACTTACTAGCAAGTGACAGTGAATAAATAATCCATAAAAACTATATAAATAGCAGTGCTCAGACAACACAAACAATAACTTAATATGTAACACCTAAATTTAGTGAGAGGTGCAAAAGGACACCACATACACACATACACAGTGATTACTCCAATTTAATAGTACCATGAATAGCAACTATTGCTAAACTGGTAACAGTCTACAAAAAACAAGGGTATGTTCATTGTTTACTCTTACTTTTTGTTGTATTATCTGTGTTTAGTTCATGTATAATGTGTACTTATGTGGTACTTGTTCTTCATTCAGAATATTTACAATGTCTGATAATCTGACTCTATCGAAGGCTTTGGCCAAGTCGATACAGCGTATAAAAGCTGGTTTGTTGTATTCTAACGCCTTTTCTCTTATTCGGCGCATGATGAAGATCACGTCTGTCGTTGAGCGGTTTTGTGTAAAGCCCTGTTGTTCTTCACTGATCGGAATTATTTCATTTAGCTTAGTTATAATGACGCTTGTAATCATTTTTAGTATAGATTTTAAAACGATATCCTTCTGTAACTTCCGGGAGCTTTCTTGTCACCGTTCTTGAAGATAGCGCTGGTGATACTTTTCTTCCAGTGCTTCTAGTGCCGTAGTCTATCATTTTTTGAAAGAGGATAGTTATTTCGCCGATTAGATGATTTCCTCCGTATTTCTCCAGTTCATTGAATATTTTGTCTTTGCTTGGTGTTTTTCTGTTCTTTAGCTTTTTTAAATTGTATTTTACTTGTTCCTCATCTATTATTACTGCTCTTTGTTCTTCTCTACTTTGTTTATTAGCGTTGTTAATTATTTCATTATTGTTGTACAACTGATTAAAATACTCCACCCATTGTTGTGGTTATTGTATTTAGTTCTTTATATTCATTAACGTGCTTTTTCCGTGCCCGTAGCAATTTCCATTACTTTTTTGGGCCCCGTTTAGGTCACTTTCCATTTCTTTTGTGAAACGTTGCCAGTAGTCGTTCTTTATTTCGTTGACCCTGTTTCTAGTTTTAACATATGTTTCACATTCATTTTCGGTTTTATTGCTTCTATATCGCAAATGTGCTTTTCGTTTTTCCTCTCCTAGTACTTTAACTTCGTCCGTAAACCAGAGCTTTATATTATGGGTGACGTTTACGTTCACTTTTCTGGTGCCAAGGGCTTCTTCTGCTGCTTCATGGATATTATTTTATAACTTTCTCCAGCATTATTCCACTGTGTCCGTTTCATTAATACGGTCGGTTAATACCTTTTATGTTAGGTGGCATTCATATAGGCATCTGGTGCTATTTTCCGTTAAAGATCCGATGTTTATTTACAATTTGTGGTGACTTCTTCTTTGCTAGTTTAAGTGTCATGCGCAATTTGCATAATACCATATTGTGATTAGAGTCTACATTGGGTGACGATAGCGCCCTGACATCGATGATCTGTGTTGGTTGTATTGATCTATTTGTTATTATATAATCTATTACTGATCTCTGGTTTCTTGTGTTAGACCAGGTGTACTTGTGCTGCCATTTGTGCTGGAAGAAGGTGTTATTTATTCGTATCTGATTGTGGGCATATAATTCAATCAGCATTTCTCCATGTTCATTTATAACTTCCTCATTTACTCGTTGCATTATTCCGTCCACACTTCCATTTGCTACTCTGGCATTCATATCTCCCTTTATTTATTATAACTTTGTTTGTATCTGCTGTTTCGTCGATTTCAGATTGCAATGTGGATTCATTCTTTGGTCTGCTTGTGTTTGGTGCATATATTAAGACAATGTGTATTAATTGGTTTTCCAACTTCAGTGTGACTTTCAGTATTCTGTCATTGACGTATTTAATTTGGTCAATGTTTTGTTCGAATTTCTCATGGATTAATATTCCTACTCCTGAATGGGCCCTGTCTTCTTGACGCAGTATGCCAAGATGCAGTTTTGATACTTTGATGTACCTTGTCCTTTTCTTTTCGTTTGAAACAGTGCACAGATGTCTATCTTATGTCAACGACAACCGCTGTGCTACTCAATCCACTCAGCGGCTAACGCAGGCGGAGTTAACAACATATTTTGTTGATTTTTAAAAGGCATGATAGCTTACAACTTCTAACTGGCAGGAATATCGACACTAAGGGCATAATATTTAGCAACTTATACTAGAAAGCAAGTACATACATTAAAGTTGAAAAAAATTAGTGAGATGTTGT
>JABXWE010045946.1:0-24038 GCA_014611495.1 Limonius californicus
GATCCATTTTGGTAGATCCACGTTTCGTCTAGGTACATGAATGTCACATTTTCACTAGAATTTTGATATTGGAGAAATTGTCTCAAAAATTTAATTTTGGATGCAACGCCGTGTTTTTGTTCACATAAAATTTTGCGTCCATTCACGATTTTGTGTTTGTAACCCATTGATTTATTAATTTTGAATAAAGTAGTCCTACCCCCCTTGTATTCCAAATTTTCGCGACAGTCAGCCAAAAGTTTGTCGAGAGTAAAATGTTCATTCTTCAGATGATACTGCCAAATTTGTCGTTGCAAATCTTTTCTAAACGTGCAATTTAAGAAAAGGTCCGTCTTAGCACGTTTACTACAAATGGATGTTTTCAAAACGTCCTGTCCTTCTGATAAAATGTCCCTTATAGATCGCTCAGACACCTAAAATTATAAGGAATTTGCAATTGCATATTTAAGAAATAATACATGCTTACCCCAAATATATCAATTAATCGATTTATAATCGTAAATCGTGTGAAGTCTAGCCTATCTCTTTTATAGTGGTTGAAAGCTTTCACAATTTGCAGTTTAGTTACTTTGTTAATAACTTTCACCATTCTGACAATTAAGTAGGTATATTATGTGTTTTATTATTTCCAAACTTACCAGATTATTTTAGAAAAGTAGGGGACCCCATAGCTGGCAACTGGGCAATTTCATTTCGACATTGCTGGAAATCAATCAAATAATATTTAAGAAATGCAACTTAAGAAAAAAAAACAGCCTGCTGGATGGCAAATCAATCCTGAATAGATTATACTCGATATAATATAACAATAATGAATGACTTTTATGGTTTGTCAGTTTGACATATGTAATGAAAATTTAGTATAATTTCAAAAACTAAGGTGTCTTACATGACTGACCGATTTGTTATGGGAAAGGATGGGAACAACTTCTGACAGTTCACAAATCTTTCATCATCACCATAATTGTGATCCTCGTTTTAAGCAGCGTCGAGGCGATGTGTGGCAAGGCTAAGCTAGTTTACTATGCACAACACGGTCTAACTCTGCGCCTTACCGTGTTGGTGCGTAACCATGCTTAACCTGCCTGGTGTATGGAGTGTTTTTATGTATGGTCTTGTTACTCATCTAATGCGAACATAACATGAGGAGTGCCATTAATTTGATCCCGAATGGCAAATTGGTGCAGGGACCCAGTGCCAACAACCCAATTAGAAAATTTGTTATCAGATCCCTTCCTACATATACTATGAAGAAATGTAATAATTTTGTGTTGATACACTTAATAATTAACAAACGTATATAAATTCTTAGTGACGTCGCAAGGTGTGTTAATTGGCAGTGACATGTACTTGTCATTTAATAATAAAACAACAGTAAATTTCCTGGGTAGAATTCATATACGACCAGAAAAGTTAAGCATAGCTCTGGTCAGAATTTGAATGGGAGTCCGTAGGCTGTGTCTACACGGTGCCTTGTGCTAGCGGCGGGCACATTAATTGTCAGTCCCAGATGCCATGCTAACATCATGACAGTCGTTTGAAGGGTTGGAGGTCCCCTTCAAGGTACTAATGAAAGAAAAATGAATGTAAAAAAAGTAACGAAAAAGGGTGTCACGCCTATTAAATTCACACAAAAATGATATCATAAATATTAGCGAAAAAGTCAAAACCCCTTTTCCTACTACGCCACTGCACTGTAGATGAATTACTAAAAATGATTATGTTAGCGTCCCGGTGAACTCAATCGAAGATGGGCTGAGTTCCAATAAAATAAAAAAAATAATAGGCGCCACCGACTTCAAAATTACTAACACAATCCTAGATATAAAAAATTAGAAAAGTCGGATTCTCAGGTCCAGCATTCACCTACCTTTCTTTCTGTAGTAGTTCTCGCTTTAGTCAGATATACAAAATATTTTCGTCATAAATGAGAAGACAAATTGCCACAAAATGAAAATTTAATAATCAACTAATAATCTCATGAATCAGTTTTTAATACAAAAAAAAAATAATCTTAGTGAAGTCAATTTCACGTAGAGGTAAACAATTACCCTGCTGAAAACAACTCACACAAACACTAGATAATTATTGCGTATCGGTTACCCACACATAAATTAATAAACTTAACAATCAAAACGCATGCCGCCCGAAGAGATCTCCACGATAAGGCGAGCGATAAATAAACAAATATAATTAATTAGACCCAACCTGAACTACAAGACGCAATAATACACGACGGTTGGAGTACCCTGTATATAACAAAACCACGTAAAATTGCCGTACTATTACAACATCATAACAAAATGTATAATTTCCCTAATATTATAAAGTTCAGATATTTACGACGAATAATAATAATAGATAGTTAATTATTGCTACGAAATTTTGAACAAGTTATAAATAAATCAAATCTTATTTTGGAATACAAAAATTACACTTCCCTTGAACGCAGGTCTGCGAAGAATGTGACCTCCAATCACAGGTGTCAGGGAAAATCCAGATGTCCTGCTGTGAAGTGGATCGAGATATGCGTGAAACGTAAATTTTCTAACCGTTATCACTTCCAATTCTTATATGGACGGATTAATTGCCCCAAACTTCGTGCCTAAATTTTATTGAGATACAAAAGTTAGCAAACAGATCCAAGAGAACGGAACAAGACAAATGCCCGAAACAAAACTCACCAGATGTTTTTTTATACTGGCAAAACAGTAGCTTCTCAACTGTGGTATATTATATCGGAAAAACTTCCTGAGTTTATCTTCCAATCGAAGACACAAAACTCTTAAATGGCGTAGATTTTAGAATGGAATAAACTTCCCTATCATAACGACTAATTTCAATCTACGACACAAAAATACCTCCAGAGAAAACAATCGTAGTAGCTTGAACAACGAACTACGTGCAACTCTCTTGAATCCAAAATCTCCCCTCAAAATTTGAAACTTGGACTCGCCCAAAATTCTACAGGTCTACCAGCTTCGAAATATATATGTTACTACAATTGGGGATATCACCATACGCAAAACGAGTTGTCTAAAAATCAGGCGTAAGAAACGTTACAAGGGGTGAAAGTTATCGCCATCTTCTACCATAACAAATCCGTTAGTCATACAAATCACACTATCAAAAACTATTATCAGCTGTGGCTAACTCTAGCTACTTGTTTTGTAATAATCGTGTATGGACACCCTCTACTAATATGTAAAATAATATATCCTCTTTTCCAGTTTCAATTTGTAGTTTTGATTAACGAAACGTTCAAGAATTATATTTTAGGAATAAGAACTATCGAAGAATGCAATGGGATGAGTGCAATTGAAACATATATGCAAACCATAATCGAATCAAGCAGCAGTAGCATTTCACCTGAAGTTTCTAGTGTTATTTTTGGTTTCATAGAAGTACTCGCAGGTATTATAGTTCTTGTTACTTCTATATTGCTTTAACAGTAGGTACTCTATTTTTCAGTTTTTATTTCAGCTGCCCTTGTAGATAGAGTCGGCCGAAAGCCTCTTCTGATTGGGTCAGCATTGGGGTGTGCCGTATCTTTATTTGGTGGAGGTATTTATTTTTACCTCCAAGACGTGACGCATGCAGATACCAACAGCATTTCATGGTTACCAACAACAAGCATAGCATTGTATTTACTTTTGAATCATATAGGGATATATACATTGCCGTATGTCTTGTTGTGAGAATTTTTTGCAACTAATATTAAAGGCGTTGCTATTTCTACTTTTACTACATACAATGCCCTTTTATCATTTTTTGTAATCAAGCTATACGAACCTATTGCAAACGCATGGGGGACCCATACTGTACTTTGGATGTATGCAGGAATCTGCATTTTTGGCTTCTTGTTTGTTTTGTTTTGGCTGCCCGAAACTAAAAACAAAACTTTTGCTGAAATCCAATCAAAACTGAATCGAAACAGAAACGTTTGGTTTAATCGATACTTACAATGTAAAAAAGATGATGTAGAGACAGTATCGAAACTTTAGATTATAAGTAATTTGCCAACAATGATCCCAAGATCAAAGTTCAATGTGCTGAATTAGCTACAGTCCCTTCTCGACTTACGACGGGGTTCGGTTCCGCAACTTCGGACGTCACACAGTGGGGCTAATTCGAAAAAACCTGGCCAAAATCTAAATCTGTAGATATCAATGTGAAATTTGATGCACAGGTCACTAAAGTGTTGTAATCAACAGATAGTGTCAAATATTGTAAATAAAAATTTTAAAAATGGCGGATGCAAGATGGCAGCTGATAATGTAAAATTGTTATGATGGAGTGCTAATCATAGTAAATGTATTTAAGAATCAAAAATTTATATTTAAAAATTACGAAACCATTACATAAACTAACTAATTACCATAATTGATAATAAGAACCAAAACAAGATTTGTTCTTAATTAGAATCATATTCTCTCAGAGTCACTGGAATTGTTTTCTTCGGAATCGTTTGCACTTTCTGAAGGTGTTTCAATTTGCGAAGGCATTGGCAATAACAACTCTAAAACTTCACGACTAAATGATTTTCCTTTCCTCTTCGGGGGTTTTCGAAGGCTTGTTATGTATGGATCTGAAGATAACAGCAGCCTGTTGAAAACGTCTTCTAAAGTCTTTTCCCGCGAGCATTTTCTTGCAAAACCTTCTCTATATTTCTTTATTTCTTTATTTAAAGCCTCTTGGGCCTCTTCTGAAAGCTGGCCAATTGGTAAAATTGCCGACGCTATTACATCAGGACCATGAATTAATATTTTATGTACTGTGGTTGCCAAACAATAATTTTTAAACGTTTCTATGTTTATTTTATGTCCGCTTGATATAGTTTCTAAAATTACTTTAAATCGATTAATAATTTCTTCATCTATTCCTGTAATGGTAGCAGAAAGTGAAGCATATTCAAAAAATCGACGGGCCGTATTTCCATCATTGCTGCTACCATAACCAGGCTTAGGTCTATCTACTACAAGACCCATTTTAAACTTAAAATCATGTTGAATCTTTTTTTTACGCTCGTCGACTATTCTCTTATTGCTCTCTCCTCGAGCTTGCCAAGTCTTAATTGGCAGTTTATATGACATGTGCAGCAAACATTCGAAAAAACGTATCCAAGCGTGTAAAGTGGATAATCCAAAATTGAATTTAGAGGTATCAACCCTTTGTTGTATCATTTTGTCTATATCATTATACGACAGAAGTGGCACCACAAAGATAGCATTTCTGCGTGGACGTGGTAGAAGTTGCTGCATTACAAACCTTTCCATCGATCATAGTAAAGGCTAGATTATGCGAGATTAAAATTTCTTTCTCTCCCACTGTAACCGAAGATGGTACAAGTTCTTTAATTTGGTGGTCTACGAATTTTATCTCTTGTACTGTAACGTCAGTTGTTTCGTGTATGAATTGCAGACGAATTGGGCGACAAAAGCGGGGTGATGATGGTCTAGGATTTTGCCAGAGGACAATTTTGTTAGGAGATTTAGGATCACCCGATAAAAGTTGGAGTGGAACAAAAGAAGTAAGAAATATATTGGCATCTGAATCTGCTTCATCATCAAATTTCTGCTTGTACTGGCTTTGTCCCGAACTGCCATCACACCCGCATTTGGATAGTAGTATAAGGTTACTGAGTTGTTCTGTGGTCAGTGTTCGTAAAACTTCCTCTTGTACATCCACAATACGGTGAATAGTGTGGTTTAGTAGAGCCTGTAACCTTACTTCAGCATTCTGGCCGGTTATTGTAATAGCTTCAAGGTCAGAATAGCACCGCTTTTTCGCTTCTTGAATCTTTTTGTAAGCAGGAAACCTTTTCTTATCGTGTTCTCTAATAATATCGTACTGGTGTCGTGTAAGTTTTGCTTCGACCAATAACGACAAACCTTCATCCGCAGAAAGTTGTGTAACTTTGTCTTCTCGTTCTTTATATGCTCTTTTATATTTTTGAGCACGTTTTGGCGATGTAAACGTAACTTCCTTTACTATACTTGCCGCATCGACATTCCCTGCTGTTCGAAGGCTCATCTGAGCCGCGTATACCAGTACAGAAGAACTTGTTTTAGATCTGATTTCTTCTGTTTTTCGGCGTTTAGAACGTTCACTGCTGTGAAGAAAATCAACAACAGGGCGTCCGCGTTCTCCAGAATGTGGCGTTGTCGGATGCGAGTACAAAGGAAAAGTACTATTTGTCTCCAACCAAAAATTGTTTTGAGAGTGAAACCTATCCTTTTGATATTGCGCAGCCTTCCATTTTACTTTAAAGTCCGAGGTAAAATGGGACAGCTTGTGCTTAATTAGCTTTAATGAGTCATCTGGACAACTGGTAATTTGCAACACGTACTTTTGTAAATGTTCACATCTATCCTCAAATTTTCGCGATGGTGCCGATAACAGTACGTCAAATAACGTCTTTCTAGTGAGATCAATAGTTTGATTCCTAGATCCTGTAACAGTGAGAGTCAGTAAATAAAATAAAAACGCGTAGTCTACCGAGACAAAAAATACGACGGAAATTTAACATTACGCGCAGCAACAAATACAGAATTTTTAAGACAATGCGGACATAAGTGGTTTTGATATTTGCGTGACTGAATAAGTGAAGCGTTGTTCTAAACGCCTCTATGAAGTTTTTTGCCCGGAAATGTCCGGAAGTATATAACATTTTCGAAAAAACAACAATTTCATTAGTATTTTTTATTATATTTCTTAAGCGCTTTGTAAACATTAAAATGTTTACAAATAAACTATAAAATTTTGTACTGCCGTATACTATAATATAGTACATACCTCCAGGTACCGGATCCATGATATTAAAATACTCAAAAGTCTATGGACTATCTACACAGAATTTACCAATAATTTTCAAAAATAACTGCTCTCTTAATAACATTCGACTTTCAACTGTTTAGGAGCGAACGGTAGCTATGTAAAGGCCATTTCGACCAACAGTACTTGTTCGCAGGTAGTCCCTACCAATGACTGATAGGTGAGAATTGCGAACATGTTATTTTAAAATTTTAAATTATGGCCAGGTTTTTTCGAATTAGCCCCACTGTGCGTCAGCCGAAATGGCCGTAAGTCGAATTTCATACAAAAACGCCAGAAGCGTGCAAGATATATATGTATGTGATATATATTTGACGAAAACTATAAAAAATTTATACATTTTCTAAATTTTTTTATGAAAATTTTTCGGCTAAGTGCGAATGGTCATAAGTCGAGGTGGTCGTGACTGGAGAAGTGAGTGTATATAAATTTAGTTCTCTTGTTTACAATGTAAAGTAGGCTTTCAGATCAAACATGTTACTTTATTGTAAAACATATTTACCATAAAAACACCTAGATTTTATTTATACAAGATATATGTACGTATTACATCGATTATAAGATGCACCCTTATTTTTGTAAGCCAGAAAGCTTCTCATCAGCCACCAGTACCTTAGTAAGAAGCCATCGAGTATAAGACGCATTATAAATAACAAAAATAGGGAAAAACATGTGCCTTATAATCGATGTAATACGGTATTACGATATGAATAGTGTGGATAAATATATAAATCTTTTTGTTATAGAACATATACCATTAAGAACAAAGAACTACTTTTTATTATTCTTGATAATGTAGTGTAGAAAATAGCAATGGAGTATTATCTAAAGGGTCCTCTCGGTCTTCTTCGTTTTTTAGCTTAAACGAGGCCACTCCATCTTTTTGCTAAACTCTAACGACCTCGCCTTTCTATTTTGAAACGAAGCTTCCGGGAAACCGTTCCTGCATTTGATAATTAAATGCTAGGTCTCTTTAGTTCCGAAAAGAGGCGTCTGCGGCAGTGTAAGTGGAGTTCTAAATTGTTTTCCCCCACGCACTCATCATCGCGTACGAGCACACTCCGGAGAGACGCGTAGAGAAAGGGAATCCTATATACAGATCGTCTCTGTTTTTTTGGAAACATAGGAAATACATGAGTGCAACAAGGAGGTGGGATAAAAGATAGAGAAATGATATATAGGGTTTGGGGAAGGGAAAATAAGTATCCATGAACACCAACAAATAGTATGCCTTGACCGTATTAAATTTAATTTAATGTCATTTTGGTCTATTTGTCATATTACATTTAATTTCCAAATAATTTGTAGTAAAATGAAATTATTAAAATGACTTACACACTAGAAGAAAAAATACAAATAATTAAGTGGGTTTATGCCGGTAACTCAATTATCGACACAATTAATTTATTTGTAAATGCATTTGAAAATCGTCCTATTCCATCTCCATCAACAGTGTCGAAGACTGTGAAACATTTTGAAGAAAGTGGATGTATTGCAAAGTGTAGAAAATGTCATCCAACAAATGGCAACCGCATCAATGCTGAAAAGGAAGAACGTAAGTTGTTGGTTTGTGCAAGTGTAGAGCTAGATTCTTCTAAATCTTGCCGACAAATAGCTGAAGAAATAGGTACCAATAAGGACACCGTTCAAAGAACTTTACAAAGAGAAGGATATCATTCTTATAAAATAGCTACCAGTCAGCAAATCTTTCCAGAAGATAAAGTAAGAAGAATGGAGTTCTGCGAAGATATTATGGAACGGGCAAATAATGACGATCATTTTATTTCAATGATCTGTTTTACAGACGAATCCTCATTTCCATTTCTTGGTAGACATAATCCGTCCGCCGTTAGATTTTGGTCCCGTAAAAATCCACATATTCGAATGGATTACAGGACTCAGTATCCTCAGAAGCTGAATGTTTGGGCTGGGATTTTAAATGACGGCGTTATTGGGCCGTTTTTCATTGAAGGGAATTTGAACGGAGATAAATATTTGATTATGTTGCAAAACCAAATAATACCTGCGTTACAACAAGTTCCTGTTGATTTTCAACAAATTTGGTATCAGCAAGATGGCTGTCCGGCGCATAACACTGCTGTGGTGCAAGGATATCTGAATATCTTTCCTAATCGTTTGATTAGCACACGGGGAACAATTTTATACCCACCGAGATCGCCCGACTTAGCTTTACTTGATTTCTTTGTATGGGGGTACATAAAAGAAATAGTTTACAACAGCGAGAGGGCCAACAATCTAAATGAATTGCGTCAAAAAATTGTTGATGCTTTTATAACAATTACTCCTGCAATGTTAAATAAAACACGGCGAAGTTTTTACAACCGGATGGGATACTGTTTAGCTGAGCAAGGGGGTTTATTTGAACATTTAATATAGTTTTCATTTTGTTAATAATTTCGTTAATTTTGTATGAAATTCTTTATTTGCTTTGATAATACTATTCTTTATTATTTTGTACTGATTTTAATTATTATTGACATGCATGTCACATACAATTACATTTATTATGTCAAATATGTTAAATTGATTTTCATAATAACCATAGATACTTAAATTCCCCACCTTTCATCTCCTACGGTCTGTCCTTGTTGCACTTATTGCTATGTTTCAAAAAAAAATCGAGACAATCTGTATATAGAATCCTCGCATAAAATTGGGTAATTAGAAGTCGAGTTCCATCCGAGAAGGAAGTCCGCCAGAGAAGAAAGCAAACCGAAGTTGAGTCGCCAAAATATTCTCAGTCCGTGAGAATATTCCAGTCCGATGGAGAATTCCATAAAATCCGCGTACCTGTACGGTGTCGCATTTATTCCTTTTTGTGGAAAACTTCGCCGTTGGGGTTACCTTGATTGATATACAGCAGGTTATGCCAGTTAGTGTCAATCAGGTTAACAGACCGGAGAAATAAGAGATCTTATAAGCCGGTCAGGCCGGGCTAATTTTACCTTTGATTTTCCTATTTTCCCGTAATTGGGAATTTCCGACCTAATTTAACAATACGTTATAGTCGGTCAGGCCAAATTGTGCGTATTTTTAAAATTAGGCATTAACAATTTCAGATACTCACCGTACAGTCATGTTTTGTTGTTACAATATCCTACGGAACATTTAAATTAATTCACCGGCGAAATTACGAATCCAAGAACATTACCCAGCAGCTGGATTTAACAAAACGTTCATTGACCCCGCAAGAACACGCTAACAGGTGATAAGTTCTTCTAACCAATGTGTGAACACTGCAAAGGTTCAGATTAATAATTTACGAAATACATTCTGTTAAACGTATTTAAAATATCTGCCAGGTCGCAACATATTTTATTTGTTTATGTAAGTACAGGACACACATGCTGCGCGCGGCCCACAGCTGGAACGCAATATATCTGGCCAGTGACCCGACCTTCTGAGTCCATCCAGTGGCGTACCGTGCAGGATTTTGAATATATTATTATTTTCTTTTTAACACCAGAATCACACATATTTTGCTTTTAATTGTAACATTTAAATAGAATAAATCCTGTTATAACCATTACAATCTCTCCGCATGTTATTAAGAACTTCTGGCTCTGAGCTAAAACCAGGCAACCGTCCACCACGTGGGCGGACCGTTACAATTGTCAGTATCGCTTATGGATTAAAAACTTGATTGTTAAAACAACGAATGAAGGGAAGGTGATGTATTGGAGAAGATGCTGAGGAATAACGTTGATGGACTACGTATGAAATGAGCGAATTAAACAAATAATGTAGATAGAGACGTTGTCCATAAATGCAATACAAGAAAAACAGCTAATAATAATAATAATAATAGTAATAATAATAGTCTCTGTATTAAAGAAATATTTTTCTGAATAAGTTTCGGATTGCACTGGTAATGCAGGTAATGTTCTTTATTTTGACAATGTTTGTTTGGGTAACTTGTTTGCATATAAAATCATATTTTACTAAAAATTCAATAGTTCGTAGTTTTATAGTTAATAGGAATTTATTCTATTTATTTATTCTATCAAAAATAGTTCAGTTGGTATAACTAGTTTTACTATTAAATACAAAATATTTATTTCTGAACGCATAACTTAACATTCCAATGATTATGATCTTTCGCATCTGGTAAAAGTGTGCATTTGAATTACTTAACAAACCTAGATTGTTCTATATCTAAATAACCGCCGGATCCATTAAAAAATGCACATTACCCATACAATACGATTATCTCCAAAACCAAAACCAAAATCCTCAAAAGGCTAGACGCGAAGAATAGGTTTTCGCAAGCTCTTGCAACTATGCTAAACTATGAACTGCTTTATGAAGTTTTTATTTGGGACCGCCAGAATGGAGCTCAGGACGGTCTAGACTCTAGACCAAAAAGAAGATCCGTTGTATGATACACAAACGGATCTAAAACAAACAACGGCGTGGTATAGATATTAACGGCCCTGTAAGACTCTCAAAAGCTTTGAGTCAAATTCCCAATTACTTTATCTTGTAATACAGGGATCTCCAAACTTTTTAGCCTAAGGGCCACACTGACTCCTCCACTAAGTCCCAAGGGCCAAGACGTAGCTAGCTCATCATACCAACAGGTACTGTAGTTTTGAATTGCGGGCAAATTTTCGTACTGGGACTAGCCGGTGATTGAGATATCTACGGCGCAGGGTGCGGGGGTGGACTCCGCTTCGTTCCCAATTTCGGTTGGTACTTACGGGCAAGTGTCAAGGACATTTCATTGCGGCGGAGATAGTCGATGCACGTGCTGTGCGTTACGTATTGTTAGGACTATTTACGATCATGTTAAATGTACAGTAGTGACATCTTGTGGAGAGTAGAGAAGTTAAGTGCAGGACGTGGCAAAGCTACAGTAGTACAGCTCCATTTTGTGGGGAGCGGCGGAATTACGCGAAAACGTCAATTATGCTTGGTTAGTCGAAGTATACAACGCCATCTTGTAGCGAGTAGCAGAGCTAGAGCATGTTCTGTAAAAGTTCTGCTGCGTGATCGCTTATCTGGAAGATTCGAGTACTTTCGAGAGTTTTCAAATATGTTCTACGCACCGAGGACATGTGGTACAAATACGAGAGACAACTGAGAGTTGGACAGTTCCAAAGTTTGAATTCGGAGCGACAAGTGCGATCTGACAAGTGTACAGCGACCAGTGACTATAATATCTTGTATGTAATGTAAATACATTTCCCCATTTAAACTGCCACCAGATAAGTGGGGACCAACGATAAAGTTGTCGACGATACCACACCACACATTTACAGTAAAAATTCTTTGAAAATGTTCTTGTCGAATGCAATGTGGGTTTTCTTGTTATTGTTACTAAACGTCGCTTCATCAGAAAATAAAATATTTCAAACAGACAGTGGATCCGGTAGTAACCTCATTTCTTAAAAATTCGCAGAAATTCACTTGACATGGGTAATCATCTTCAGTAAGGTGTTGCACAAATGTGACGTAGTAAGGATGGAACCGGTTTGCTTTTAAAATGTTAAATTATGAACTTTGGCTATACCCTACAGTTCTTGCAAATGCTCGTTGACTTATAAGAGGATTACCAGTTACTTGTTCGATGGCTACCGCTTTAGCTTCTACAGTTGTGACATGTCGTTGTCTCATCTTTGTTTTGGAAAACTGTTCATATTGCCGCAAATTGCTTTCCAAACGCCTAAACGTATTAGAGGCTTAAAGGGGTATATCCGGGCATCTTAGTGCATATCGTCGTACTGCTAAGTCCGCCGCCCCTCTGGGTTTACTAAAAATCGACACTGTATCCCTTTTTATTATATTAGAATTAGAATACATTGAAACTGATCATTATTACCACAAGAATCTATACACATCAACAACATTGTATAGAAATTTGTTAGGTTTTGACAAAACAGTAGTTGACGTTTGTCTGTTCAAAGCACTCTTAAAGTAAAAAAATATTTGTATAGCTAAAAAGTAAAGTTAACTATGCATTTCATGCACATTTGAGAGGTGTAGCCTACCCACTCGTTACAAGATAAAACAACCATACTATATTAGACAGAAAAGCAGCAACTAAAGCTCTGAGATCTTACATTTTTGAGTCTGAAATTGCCCGGGAATATCTACAACCTATAAAGCGGCTGGCAAGAAACAACAAGGAAACTTTGATGTGGATGGGAGGCCATGAAGGCATTACTTCAAACAAGACCGTGGATCACCTTGCCAGAGCAAGAACGAGGCTCATTTCATTATTCCAAAATCTTTCTGTGGAGTTGCAAGAAGCCTCATTACAGCTGACATCAATAACTGGGAAGATGACCAAAAGTTCACCCACTGGAACTATATTCTAGGTGCAAGATAGGCGACGAAATTTGCCATTCGCCAAACAGAGTCAAATATTGCTTTAATTCAGCAAACAAATGTAAAGGCAGATAATTTACCTCCTGACTGGGCATTGCCTTTATGAAAAGTTGAGAATATATATGTCGACTCTATGAAGAAGCGACTGAAAAGGGGGAACATATTCTTTGCAATAGCAAAGTTATACACCGTCAAAAGTTTCAATACTTCGGAAAGGTGCCAACTCCTGAAGAAATGAACAAAATAGCTCCCCGGAAGGTCCTAAGGTTCGTTTAGCCGTTAGAATGGCTTTATTAGACTAGAAGGGTTTTACAAAACATTGCAACACGTCAAAGTGAGGAGGGCTAAACTCTGTACGAACTACCCCCGATACAAGTTACAAACTTTTGTAAACCTTGATAAAGATTCAGAAGTCAGGTTAGAAATCAATTGTAAAATGTTAGTCCTAAATAGATTTGAATCCGTGCTAATTTGTTTTTAAACGTTATTTTTATGTTGCAGTGATTCATATATTTCTACTTATTTTGTATTAGGAACATGTCTTAATGTAAAAAAGCAACGGTAAGTTGCAGGTGCAATTAATTATTTAGATGGAATATTGATGTTTGTGTAGACATGAAGCAAGAACTCCAATGCTGTGATAGCTAGACTCCTTTAAAACAGTATCTGCAATGTTATTTTTTAAAACAGCTTGAAAGAAATTGTATAGCGTGGCCAAGTAATTTAAACGCTTACTTTTATCATGTGAAAAGAATTTAGTTAGTAACATTTGTAAAGTTTACTGTTTTGAAAAACTAATACCAAAGCTAATAAAAGTTATGTAGTCCTGCAATTGATATTTTGTAACTAATATAGAATAATACTTGGTTTTTCGTATGGCAAATCATTAACTTTTTCTAAAGTATTTAATCAAGTTCAAAGTTTAAGTTTCATATTGTTTCGATGTTTTGTTGTTTGAGGAATGAAAGAAAATGAAACAACAATATTATAATAGAAGGTACCAAACATCCACATGTCTAAATTAATCATGTACGTGAAGAACATTTTCCGCGAAGTTTATTCTGTCTGTATATTTTTCTACAACTTACTTCAAAGTATAAATACGATATGGAACAAGTAGGGTTTAGAATATCGAAAACAATAATATAATAGTATTTATAATTTTTCTTCATGTATCACAAGCATTTGAGAAGGTGTGGTATATAGGACTGTTGTATAAGCTGAAACAACTACTCCCAAGTATATAATATCTAATCCTACAATCTTACCTAACTAACCGCTATTATTCAGTCAAATACAAAAATACGCTCTCTGAATATTATCCCATTACCTCCGGAGTCATTCAGGGCAGTGTATTGTGGCCGATCCTTTATCTTCTGTTTACATCTGACATACCAGAGACAGAAAACATCCTAATAGCCACCTTCGCAGACGATACTGCCATTCTGTTAGTACACGAAGATCCAAACATAGCAAGCGAACGCCTCCAAGAGAAGGCGAATCTCGTTAGTGAATGGTTAAATCCATGGCGAATTAATGTCAACAAAACCAAGTCCACGCAAGTTGCTTTCACTACGAAGGTTACCATTTGTCCGTCGGTCAACATAGATGGCACACCCATACCTGCGAAAAATGCCGCAAAATACTTAGAACTCCATCTAGACCATTAATATGGAAAAAACATACAAATTAAAAGACAGCAATTAAACATAAAATTCAGGCAGATGTATTGGTTGCTTGGTAGAAGATCTTCATTATCAATTAATAATAAACTGGTTTTATATAAAACCATATTAAAGCCAATATGAACTGTAACTTTTCGCCCCGTTGCCTATAGGGGCGAGAACGCTCCAATATTTATATAGCCTGGGTATGCTCTGGAGTTGTCCAGAATCCAATTACAAGTGTTTGGAAAAATAAATTTATTAAATATTACTGAAATGTATATACAAAATATATGTAAAATAAATCGATTTCTGATTTTAATTAATTGACAAATAAAAATAAATCCTTGACACGCCACTGGTTTCCTTGACGGTCGAATGCTTCTGCTCCAGGTCAGCGAGCCGACTAACTGGTCCTGTAGGTGCACTGTCCACTCGGTCGGTCGAACCAAATTGTTAGCATAAACAAACGAATTAGTTACGCTTGTTGTTCGCAAGAATTAAACTTCCTTGCAATTGTATAACCGGAGTTTGTGATGCAGAACTAGGGAAAGTGTTGTGGAAACTTTCCAGCTTACAATCGACACTTACAATGTGCGAAAATTTGCTTTAAGCAAAGTGAAATCTGAGTAAACAAAACGGTGACAAATTTTCGTGCGGGAGTACACCTGTGTCTCATCGGCAGTAGACAGCCCCAGAATCAACAATCTGTATATATTCAGTTTCAAATTTTACGGTACCAAATCTTCAAACAGGAGATTTTATGTTAATCAGTTTTCCTGGAAGCTAAAAACTCAAGCTACGCGTTTTTAAAATTGCAGTTGTGTTATATATAATTCAGCCTAGCTTTGCTGGGAAAATCTGACCAGGACAGGATTCTGAATTCGACAGTGAAGATACCGGGCACACGGAAAATGCAATCTAATTATTTGACTGAAATTCTCCAGTCCACAATAACGATATTAGGGCTAATTTCACCCTACGAATTTGCACGAAAAGACTTCGCGACTGAATTCGTAGAAAGTTTTGAACTGTTTGAAATATACTCCAAATCAATTTAAATATCCTAGCGGGACTTAAAAAAATTTGACGTCTCGTGAAATTCCTTCATGAATTACGACAAACGTTGTACAGGGTGTTCAACTAGTAACAGCAGAATTATTAAAGCTGATTTACTGCGTCGATTCAGACACCGACTCGATAAGCAATAATAACTCTTACACAGAAACTTATAGCGATTGTAACCGATTCAAACACCGGCACACCAACTATAAAAATGTCTGTCACAGGGAAAACTGACTACGGGGCACTCAAATGAATGAGCAAAGCAGGTTAAATATTTATAATTAACAACTTTACTGTCAAAATGTACTGGAAATCAAACGACTTCGAACGGCTGTATTAATTGACAAAATACCACGACGGCTGTCGACTGGCGAAGCTCACTGGATCACTTAGCTTCGGAATCTGTATCTGGAAACGAAAAATTATTAAATTTGTTAATACAACGCCGAAAACACTGGAAAATAATTAATTCGCTTTCGGTTAAGTATACGGAATTATTAAACGGATTTTACTACAACGGTTAATTTCAGGATCGGATTTTCAACACTAGGATCTTTTAAGAATACTCTTAAAAGAAGGCCGAGGAATATTTCTGACTTTGGATTAAATCAAAAGCCAGGAAATAAAGTGATTTTCAAATGGCCGCGCTGGCGGTTTTATATCGGCCAATTTTCGGTTTCCGACATTCGCGCACCCCACTCTTGTTTGGAAGGAACGCATGTTTCTGGAAGATTTTGCGTCACGGCTGCGGGCAGATGTTTGTTGTCGCCATTTTTATCTCAAAATGTTGAACCCTCGTGTAATTGGTAATTAACACCAGCTAATCACTTTGTCACCATTTTGACCCGTTACAGAACAACGGCCTTCAACTGTCGGGATGCGCCAAGAAATCCAATATCAGCATTATCCAGCGGTTCCAGTCCAAGATCCTACGTTCACTAATTGATGCGCCTTGGTAAGTCACTAACCAAACCATCCACGAAGATTTGGGAGTACCATTTGTGCAAGATGAGATCCACCGATTGACTTCCAACTATTATTCAAAAACTCACCAACATCAAAATGAGCTAGTTGTCTAACTCTCAACTGAAGAGATTCCAACATCAATGGATGATTATCTCCTTTAATGTCTTGTACTCAAATAACTTATTTACTTAATATTCTTTCAAAGCAGATGTAAATTTCATTGTTATCAATAAAAAAAAATTATATTAAAAAAAATAATTCATCTGTTGTCTGTATGCATGAATTTATAAACCACTAAACTACATAATCACTGATTTTGAAAATGAAATGAAGTACAAGGTAAACTTTTTATTACACATTTTTTAAGTCGCGGTATGTGAAATATAATTTTTTAGTAACTGCGAAGGTTTATTTTGTTATAATAACGAAAGGGTAAACATTTCCGCTCACATTCCTAGACACTATATATTTTGATAAGTATTGTCCTTGTGATGATTTGGGAAGTAGCAAGTAAATATTTACAGTCCTTAAATTCACGATTACTGACACATAACTGAACTGATAGCGCAGGTATTATCTAAAACCCGCGGCAATTGTTGTGTATTCTAAATTTTATTATTTTGAAATAAGTGTCATTTTCTAATGTTGTACAAAGCTATATGTGTCGTAAAAAATTAATGAATGCTTCTGTTCGTGATATAACTTAATAAGGAGTAATTTAAAAGTAGTGTTGTGGGTTATATTATTGTTATGTAAAATGAAGGTGTTTAGAAAATTAACAAATTCAAGGTATTTGCAATACCTTGCAGCAAGTACTGGTAAGTTTATTTAGAAGAATTTACCCAGTATATTTAAGTCAATCAATAATTAAATGTAGCTGCACTCTCACTAACAACCGTTGCTGCCTATGTAACATGGGTATCTCCATCTTTGCCAAAGCTCACCTCAGACAACTCCCCCATAGGGGTAACTATTACCGACGTAAGTTTATTCCTTGAACCAATATACAATGAGCTTTTAAATTGGTACATTTTATTTTAAAACTGAATTAATTATTTTCGGCTATAGGCAGAAGCGTCATGGGTAGCTTCAGTGCCCATGCTGGGTGCCATTTTTGGTAGTCTAGTAGCAGGTTTGACGGTGGAACAATTTGGTCGCAAAGGAGCTATGCTGCTTTCAGCCATACCATTATTTGTACCATGGATTGTGATCCTGTTTGCCAAATCAGCTTTGGTTTTGATTATTGCAAGATTTGTAGCAGGAATAGGAAATGCTGTAGCAATAACGGTAAGGAAAAAACAGAATCCCATTTACAAGATTAGTTTATGTATTTTGAGGTTACAAGCTATTTTGTCAAAGTCACGCGCTAGAATTATGACGTTTCTTTTACAAAAACTTACATGTTTCAATATCAAATTTTCTTTAGTAAATTCCTCAACGGCGATGACAGATTAACAATTAAACACACATTTAACTCTAAAAATTAACGTCGTTACAAAAATTCGATGAAAAATTATAGTACCGTTGTTTTAATTTAAGGCTGCTCCAATGTACATTGGAGAAATAGCGGAGAAGGACATCAGAGGAACGTTGGGAGTATCCTGCAACCTTCTAATGAACGCAGGAAATTTTTTCGTATTAAGTGTTGGACCCTTCGTGTCATACAAGGTTTTGACATTAAGTTGCAGTGTATTTCCATTGTTATTTTTGGTAATCTTCTACTTCATGCCAGAATCTCCGTACTACTTAATCAAGACTGGCAAGGGGCAGGCTGCTAAAAGAAATATTGTAAGATTGTCCAGCAACAAGGTCGATGAGAAAATTATTGATGATCGGCTGCGTGAAATCGAGAAAATTGTACAGGCTGACATGAAAAACAAGTCTACGTTGTGGGAGTTCTTGTCGAAAAGGGAATATCGGAATTCTTTGTTCATAATGATTGGTAAATTACATTGCAGAGAGGCTTGTACAATCTGTAATATTTTATGAATTTTCCTTCTCATTTATACAGGATTCTGCATAGGGTATTCATAAAAGAAATTGAAATTGAATAACTTTGTTGCCTGTCTTTACTGGGTGCGGTATTACAGAACTTCATTTAATCATCACATAATCCAATCAGAACGATATCAAGGCTTGGCCCTGAATAATACAATCATCTTTGCGACTTTAGAATTTATTAACTGTGTGTTGTCACAGACAGCAAATATGATTATTAAGAAACTCAAGAGATAAATAAACATAATCAATTACGTATTTTATATCAATAACAAGGAACATATCTTATAAAGAATAGAAACTATTCAATTATAAATTTTCTATGGTGCAGACGAAAATAGGTCTTGATAATGACAGCATCCTAACAGTCAATACATTTTTAAGTATGCAAGGATTATAATTTGACACTCAAAAATAAATGGGGTATGGGCATGTGATGTTGTGCTTGAAGACTAAACAGTGACATAGCCGTATTGAATGTTTATTGTTCTAAAATTATTTGGCACTGTTGTTCTGTCTATGCCTTAGCTTACCGGTGGTCTAGTAATGAGTGCACTTGCCTTTATATTAATACATTTTAAAGTAAGCAAGGACGGACACCCACAAATGGTTGGGATATGGGCACGTAATGTTGAACTTGAACACTAAACAGTGATGTAACCGTATTGAATGCTTATTGTTCTAAAATTATTTGGTTTTGTGGTTCTGTCGATATGCTTTAGCTTGCCGGTGGTTTATTGATGAGCGCACTTGCCTTTAGATCAATACATTTTAAAGTATGCAAGGACGGTAATGTGACACCCAGAAATGAATGAGGTATGGGCACGTGAAGTGCTTGAAGACTAATCAGTGATATAACCGTATTGTATGCTTATTGTGCTAAAATTATTTCGTTCTGTTCTTCTGTCTATGCATTAGCTTGCCGGTGGTCTAGTGGTTAACGCACTTGTCTTAAGATTAATACATTTTAAAGTAACCAGAACGGTAATTTGACACCCACAAGTGAAAGGGGTATGGGAACGTGATGTTGTGCTTGAAGATTAAACAGTGACGTAAACCGTATTGCATGCTTATTGTTATTGTGCTAAAATTATTAGGTTCTGTTGTTCTGTCTATGTCTTAGCTTGCGTGCGTGCGGCCTGTTCTCCTACAACTTGAGAATACTATAACCTTAGATAACCTCTACGATTATTTATGATTAGTCAATTATAGACACCACGCCGTGGCTTGGAAAACAAGAAAAAATAACTTTGTTGTCACAGATTATATATGGATTTTTGTTGTACTGTCGTGTTACGTTAGTAGTATTCGCATGACGGCACGTTTGTTGTTGTTGTTTGATTGAACGAGATCTTAGACGTGGCTTTCCAAGCAAATCTTTGCATATTTGGCCCATTGTACACCCTATCTACGAATTTTGCCTGTCTGATGTAGTTCCAACCCTTGTAGTGATTTTTTACGTGTCACACATAGCAGTGGTACAAGACCTACGGCTTTAATTCTTATCCGACAGAAGGCCCTCGCGACCTCGGCCGGATTCGAACCCGCGTTCTTTGGATCTAAAGGCAAGTTAGCTAACCACTAAACTGTTGAGGCCGACTACGGCACACTAACAGACTAAATAAAAAATTAATCTTCTTAGACGTTTGTGTCATTGATGAGTGTAAAAATTAAACAGAAACATATCCAGCTCAGTTCTGTAACTTACTTGTAAGGCTTAGCAATTGGGAATTATTGCTATTTAAAGAATTATTGTTATAATGACAATCTTGCTTAAAATTTGAATAAATGTATTCAGTAAGGGAGCTCCATGCCGGCCTCGGTGGTCTAGTGGTTAGCGCGTTTGCCTTTAGATCCGAGGGACGCGGGATCGAACCTGGCTGAGGTCGGCGAGATTTTTCTAGCGGGGAAAAATCTGAAAATGCGCCTTCTGTCGGATAAGAAGTAAAGCCGTAGGTCCCGTGCCATTGCGATGTGTGACACGTTAAAAATCACTACTGGAGTTGGAATTACCCCAGATAGGCAAAATTCTTAGTTCGGGTGTACAATGGGCCAAATGTGGCCTAAGTGCATAGAGATGCTTGGAAAACCGCGTCCTAGATCTCGCTCTTTCAAAGCAAGCAAGCAAGCAAGCAAGGGAGCTCCAAAAAAATACTGGCTGTTATTTTAAGCATTTACTGCTATCATTATTGTTATACCAGCAATCGACAAATTGGAGTTGTTATACTAAAACAAATATTGCTTGGGCAATTTGTAAGTATCCCAAGCGCAGAAAGCGAATCCCATTTAAGCCAATTTTCCAGTCTAGTTGATTAATGATTTGCAGAAAGCAGAGAAACGGCGGTTCCTTAGGTTGGAGTACCATACTTTACGACATAGTAACTATTTCTCATCTCTACACCCTAAGTTTCCAGTTAACTCTATTAAAACAATCCTCTTTACTGAGGTTTCTTGTTCCCATAGCTTTGTTTATATCGCCTTTCCAACTACGTCTCGGTCTTGCCTCTCTTGACCATTTCCATTTTAGTACCTTTGTACTTACCTTCCATTTTATTCGTGTCTCCAAACTATACTAACTGCGACATTTGCACTTCGTCCGCATTTCTCTTTCCATTTCCATCATCTTCCTTACTGCTTCGTTTCGTATTTTGCCCAACCGCATCTTCCTACAACTACTTCTCAGGTAGCCAATTTCGGTGGGAGTAATTTATTTCTATTTCTTTGGTTCATATCTCATGCTTTTGCTTCGTATGTAATAATGTTCTGGATCGTCGTTTTATATATTGTTTATATGTTGTTTTGAAAACAAGAATTTTCCTAAAATAGTTGCGGAACAAATTCCATTTTATTTAGAAGTGCTCGCAAGTTTTATTTTTTGTCTATCGGTTCTATCAAACAGGACTTGACCAAAACCTAAATTTGGCAGTGAGTCAGCCGGCAATGTCTATGTCAATCAATTTCTAAAGTTAGATGAAATATTCCCACCCACTTGCTAAGGGGATATGTAAAATTTCCTACAAATGCAAAAGATATTGAAAGCATCAAACAGATTTCTACGAAAAGCCGCATTTTCCAAATACCCCGGTACCTATTAATCATATAAACATAGAATTTGGGCGAGATCTTCCTGTCAGTAAAATATTATATAATTGATCGTAGTTAATAATTTTTTCCATCTACTTAATAACTGGTTTTTGAGCCAAATTTTTTTAAACTCATGAATTTGAAAGTTTACCGCACACAGACAATAGTTCTTAGAATACACAAATATTCAAAAGTTTTATTTGTCAGTTGTATAAAATGTCACTGTTGCTATGAAAATGTATTTATATACATATGTGGTGTATTTACAACTTTAATCTGTTCACGATTGATTTGCCATCCAACAGGCTGTGGAAATCTGGGGGAATGTGTGGTATAATTTGTCAATTAATTAAGTTGGGTTATGCTAGTTTTTCTTGATGGAGGTTATGTTTTTTGAAAGCAGGCAATGTTGCCAGTGGAGCTTGTTTGTTCATTTAACGTCCGCCTATTGCTGCTCAATATTGGTTTATAATACTTAGATATAATAATGATTTCATTATAAATAAAATAATAACTATAATTTAAATGTTGTCGTAACACATATCAAATACATACTGCTGTTCTTTTTACAGGAGAATTCTGAACTCAAATCGTATGTATATAGAGCATATTCCACGCCATACTTTGTTTTCCTGTATTTAGGTCTTGCAGCAAATTAAGAAGAATTAACATCTCTTACGCTCATGTTTCAAATTGATATTATTATAGTCCAGTGGTTGACTGTTTGCCTCTGGTACTAAGAGACCCAAGTTCGTATTCCACTGATGTCAGTGTTTTTCTCGGGCGAGATAAAAACTGTAAAACACTTATTCACAATTTAGATGCCAAAAGAATATCCCCTACCATATTCCACCTTCATGCTATCACTAGAAGTATCTGAATCATCAGCACCCTCCGATTCTGAATCAGATTTACCAATTGAAATAATGAAAGGAGGAATATTTTCAAACGATAAATTTTCCATATGTTTTGTCCAGTCTTCCGAAATAAGTTTTTCACACTGCTCACAGTTGCGCTTTTTTAAAATTTCGTCAGTTACGTATCCTTTATTTCCGTCTGCTGTAAAAGGTTTAATTAACTCCCAAAGTTTTTTCTTAGTAATTTTGTTCTGTATTTCGACATTGTGGTGGTTAACCAACCATTCCTGCAATACACCTTTTTTGCAAGAAAATGTGGGCGGCTTGTCAAACTGCACTGAATGATAAGTTGCGTTGTCCATAACCACGACAAATTTTCCTTGCAACTTGTCCAAAGCAGGAATCAGCTGATTAACCAACCGATTTTGAAAAATTTCCCCATTCATAGTTTTATGATAGTCCCTGTCGTTGTTCTTTGAGTCTAGTAACGCGTCGCACCCTTCCAAAAAGCCTAAATTACATCCCGCATTCAAAATCGCGAACCTCTTCCCTTCACTTTTAATTTTGGCTGGGCTACTTTTAAGATCGGTTTCGTGTACCCATTGACGACTCGCGGATCCATTTTGGTAGATCCACGTTTCGTCTATGTACACGAATGTCACATTTTCACTAGAATTTTGATATTAGAGAAATTGTCTCAAAAATTTAATTTTGGATGCAACGACGTGTTTTCGTTCACATAAAATTTTGCGTCCATTCACCATTTTGTGTTTGTAACCCATTAATTTAAGAATTTTGAATAAAGTAGTCCTGCCCCCCTTGTATTCCAAATTTTCGCGAGAGTCAGCTAAGAGTTTGTCAAGAGTAAAATGTTCATTCTTCTGATGATACTGCCAAATTTGTCGTTGCAAATGTTTTCTAAACGTGTAATTTAAGAAAACGTTCGTCTTAGCGGATATACTACAAATGGAAGATTTCAGAACGTCCTGTCCTTGTGATAAAATGTCCCTTATAGAACGCGCAGACACCTAAAATTATAAGTAATTTGCAATTGCATATTTAAGAAATAATACGTACTTACCCCAAATATATCAATTAATCGATTTATAATCGTAAATCGTGTGAAGTCTGGCCTATCTCTTTTATAATGGTTGAAAGCTTTCACAATTTGCAGTTTAGTAACTTTGCTAATAACTTTCACCATTCTGACAATTAAGTA
>JABXWE010045947.1:0-20066 GCA_014611495.1 Limonius californicus
ATATATATATATATATAATGCTATGTTATTTACCCTGTATTTATATTATTATCCTAAACTATACTTAAACTATGTTAATTTTACTAGATATGTGTTATCTTCAGTTCCTGGAATTATAATAAGAATTAAAGTTTATTAAACTCAATATTGGATGGAATTCATAAATCAAATTATCAATTTACGTACCTGATTTATTTAAAAATATTCAAAAGCAAGTTATAGAAGTGTTTCTATGGTTTTGACACAACTTGATTTGTGGAAGTTATACGAGGTCACCAACCTGTTGCAGTGGAGCATTGGTTTCAAAAGGGCACGAAACGCTACCGTCATCAGTTTTTGAAGCAATCCAGATGAAAGCTCTGTTCACTAATAATATTATTAAGCTATGTTCACAAAAGATTCTAATTTGTAGTTGTGTTTGTTTTGTGATTATAATTCTATAACTATTTGTAGCGAGGTCACGAACTGTAACCCTGAGATCTTTGTTGTTTTTATATGCTGGTATATTTAGAAATTGATTTATTTGTGTATATAAGAATATTTCATCTTAATTGTATCATTGGCGCAACCAACGGAAAGAGTTATTTATGTTCTTTACTTAATTATAATACAAGATTTAATTTTGAGCTAGCAGAAGAAAGGGCAAATTATATAATTTATTTAATAATTATTTTATTATAATAATACATATCATATATTTATGGCTTGTCAACGTGGGGCTTTTGAATTATTTATTATTAGAAATAATTCATAGCATTCTTTTTGACGCAAGTCAACGTGGGGCTTTTATATGTCAGTAATGTAACAAAAAGTAGGATTTCGATAATTAATATTTATTTTATTAGTATAATGTACAGTAATATATATATATATATATATATATATATATATATATATATATGCTAAAAAGAACTTTAATATCCAGGCTACCCCAAGAATACCTTTTTCTTCATATACATCACATTAAGGGATAATCGGTAGCTAGCAGAAGGCAGACGATACTTTATAAAACCAGTACGTACGAAACCTTTCAACTCTTTAAGAGCATTTTATGTAGTCTCCTCATTAAATTTTTATCATTAAAATTACTTTTGTGCGTAATTTTCATTTAAATTTCTGAGTCTTAACGACATAAATCCATTATATACGCAACAAAGCCACTCACAGTCCCACATTAAAAGCTTTTCTACCGTCTATAAAATTCAATAAGTAAATTACGAATACTGTGAAAACGATTCATTTGTAGAGAAAAATACAATAGCTGAATTTAAGACTCGTTCTCAGCATTTTTCTTTCATTGCAATCCATTCATCCTATTTCAGACAGCTAGGTATACTAACAGTTCGGACAGATGAGTTAGTCTTCTTCGAGTGCCTTATCTCCTACGAGACGTACCGGTTTTCTCTCCTATGCCTCTGTTGCGCGTTTAAAGTGCCACAGGGAAGTATAAACACTTCTATTCCAGAGAAAATTTAGTAGGCAGAATACCTCGCTCGTTTGCCGTTGCCTTGCGAGTGAGAACGGCCATTAAAAATCCGATGTTCCGGTACTGGGAATTGAACCCAGCACCTTCAGTGTAGAGGTCTAATGCGCTAACCTCTGGCCCAAGGCCACCTGCATAACTGTAATCATGATTAACTCATATAAAAATTCCGCCAAGAAGATGCTAATTAATAATTCTGTTTATTCTGCTGAATTAATCGCATAAAACTATGATCAAATTATACCTACGTTTTTTCTTATCTATATCAGTTTCGTACTACGTATTTTCTGTATTGCGTTGTATATCTATTTATAATTATTCTTTAATAACATTTTTATATACTGGTTATCTCAAAATTGACGCCTATCGGATTTGATTCAGGGGGCTAAAACAAATCGAAACTAAAAGTGGAAATATTTCCGACTGTTCTACGCCATTGAGTTATTGATAAACAACAAAAATTGTTAATTTAAATATTGTTCACAACCGTTGTCATAAATTGTATCCTAATAGCTTACCACATATTTTTCTTTTATATTGACGCCACTGTAAGCATTTTCTTTCAAATGGCCCACATAAAAGAAATTCCACAGATTCAGATCCGGTGATCTAGGATGCCATGTGACGGTGCTTTATCATGTTGGAACTAACAATTTAATCTGCTAATGGAACTTCATCGAACAATGGCACATATAAGGCTAAATTAAAAAGGTTAGGTAGAACGTTGAGACCAACTGCAATATTATTTAATATCTCAGCCCAAACGTTTATTGACCATCGCCGTTGATCAGATCTTCTGCGTATTAAGTGGGGGTTTTCATTCCTTCGTTCGTGCAGGTTGTGAGTTATGATAGTCGCCTCAATAAATGGAAATGCTTCACTCCACAGAATCTTTTCAATGAAACTACCAGAGCTCCCTATCCTCGTCATGCAAAACTTTAACTTGTTGAGGCCTAAATGGACCTGTGAAATGTTTCTTTTTATCAATGACTTTGGGGAGGTACAATTCGAAGGCTTGCACTTGGTTCACCTCAACATATTCAAGAACTTGTACTTCACGATTAATGCTTAGTGTGGGTTGACGTCCTGCCTGACCTTTATAAGATTTAAATTACATGTTCTGTTACGGGCTAAACGAGCTTTTTCGTCGACCCGCAATAGGATAGGTGGAAAAAGGCCTACAGCTTAGCTCAGAGGAGTAGGGGTGGTTCACGGAAAATTCTTACGGGAGGGAAATCGTACCTAGTTGTATACAGGGTAGGTAAAAATTAGCGGGCGCCACCTTCCAAATCACAGCTGATTGCAGGTTCTCGTGGAAGGCCGTGAAGCCAACAGCTTACGGGAATCGGACTCACCTTTATTGTGCCTCCTCCTGCGTGTAAAGCTTACAAAGTTCATGCACCCAACACCATAAAAATACACAAAAATGAAAGATATGGTAAGTTTTTAATACAAATATAATTCTACTATTTGAAATTGGTGACGATACAAAAACAAAGATTACATTGAAAGTGATCATATTTAATTTGTTAGAACCGATCTAAGCAGCCAGTGACGTCTGAGTTTACAATTATAATTTATGATTACCCTTTACAGTTAACAAAAGAAGAAAATGACCACTGGCGCCTGAAGGTCGTTTTATGTCGCATCAAAAAAGGGTGTTCAATACTCGAAACTTGAAAACGAAATTCGGAAAACGTTTTTACTACACAATTACAATTTCTCCTACCTTAGTGTTGTTCGGTAGGCAGTAGAGAGAGGCACAACTGGGGTGTTCCTAAGATCTTCGGGAAGCGGAAAAAGTTCGCTGGCACGCCCCTAAAAGCTGCTTCAAATGGAGACAACGCTACGGGCAAGCGCTTTCTTTGACGTCGAGAGAGAAGATGAGACCGGAACTTCAGATATCAAGATCTCTGTCGCTGTATGGGAGCATCACTTGTAACGGCTCGAAAAAGGACTTCCACGGCGTTGTAAGCTTGAATCCGATACAAGTGGAGAAAACAATTTCACTAAATTGTCTTTGCAAAAAGGTGACACTCTGCTAATATTTTTAATCCGACACAAGTCGAAGATTCTTTTGCCTAATGCAAAAACGAAACGATATATTCAATTAGCAGTAGCTGCTAACAACCCGGTACCCCAAAAGAATGCACGTCAGTTCACTACCAGCGGCTAGCGTCCGTTAATTTATCAACGGTTCTCGAGATAGAATCGAGCGGCCGGGTCAAGCAAAACTGCAAAATTGACTGAAGAAAGAACGAAACGCGATCCTCAATATGCAGCGGCAGAAATATTTCATAATGCGAAATATGTTGCAAGAATTCTAGAATAATTTAACACGTAGGACACCCTTCAAGGGCAAGAAATTCCCAGGTCAAGCGTTCACGGCCAAACGCGCAGACAAAACGTTAATCGGCATTTCTCCATAATAACAAAAAAAGGTCCACTAAACTGTATTCGGCAAATAATAAGATAGTAGTCGGCTACAGAGCGGCAATTAAAATAAAACTTTAATTCAGATGTAGCGGCAAAATCAAACAAACATAACAGTGTTTAGTAATCATTGTTCTATACGTCTTACAGTTTTGGCATCAGGCTGTCGATGATCTGGAAACCTTTTCCTATATGCCCTAGTCGCACAGCAAGAATATAATCGCCAGGGTGGTGTAGTGGTTAGACCACTAGGCTCGGTGCGGAAGACAGTGGCATTGTCATTACATGCACCTAATTTTGCCAATACCCGCCTAATCGAACTATGTAACACAATTAATTAGAACGATCGTGCGAAAATACTTATTATTTACTAAATTTGCTTTAGCCGAGCGAACCAAATCCCAAAAGCACGGGCGTCAATTGTGAGATGCCCTGTATACATGTTTGTAGTACATACATGTGTTTATGTTGACAATCTCAACGTTCTTCCAAATCCTGTGGAAATAAGCAATATTGTTATTATTTTTCAAACAAAATTGGGCAGGTGATTGCTGATGGTTCTTCAGATGAGGCCGAAGCCAAAATATTCAACGTGTTTTCTATAAGGTTGTTTTCTGAAATTAAATTCATGTAATTGAAGATAACTGTAAGCTGGTAAAACTTTCATCGAGGGTTTTAGATATAACTCCATTAGCAGAGGGAGTTATAGGTATAGTGGAAACATTTTTTAGTTTCCACATTGTTTTCATCTTGATTGCTAGTTCAGCGTATTTTGTCACATGTTCTGCATATGTTGTTTGCATATTATGTGTATTATATAATTGCGTACTTCGGTGGCCTCCTGTAGAATCCCATGTAGCATCTAGTAGCTCACTTTCAGCATCACGCCAGGGTCATCTTGGGTATTTCTTGTTAGGGCGGGGTGCCTTAACACGGCCATCTTTATTAGATATATATTGACTGATGTAGCTAATCTTTAAGCGACGATTAAAACGAAAATGGCAGATTAGTATATTATCATACAGGCAGCTAGAAAGATACCGATTATTCACTATTAAAAGCAACCAAACACCTCAATCAACCGAGACTGCAAGTGCATCCAATCCGCAGAGAAGATTGCATATGGGCACGTACTCACCACGGAAAAACCGAGAATTTCGCCGAACACCTTCAACATGTCTTCCGACCCAAAGGGAAATTTAAGCTCCTTATCAGCTCTCACTGCTGATCAAATCAATCATACGCGGAGAAATCACAGAAATTGATAGGAACCTGAATCCCAATAAACCACCGAGTTATGAACTAATCACAGCCGACTAATCAAAGAGCACCGCAAAAAAGGCATCAGTACTGTTACGGCTATCGTCAATGATGTTTTAAGAACTGGATTCTTCCCGGTGCAATGAAATATCATGCTAATACTTAAATCGGAAATACTGCTCAACGACACTAAATCATATAGACTCATTAGCTTCCTGCTAATTATCTCCAAATTATTCTAAAAACTTCTTCTGAAACGACTCTCTCCTATCCTAGTAGAAGACCATTTAATTCCCGAGCACTAATTTAGTTTCAGAAACCAACACTCCACAATAGAACAGGTGAATTGAGTGGCAGATGTTATAAATGAAGCCCAGGAGAAAGAAACTACTGCTCTGCTGACTTTTTAGACATGATCCTAAGTGTATAAGGTCTGGCTTGAAGGATTGCTATTCAAGTTAAAAAAGAATCTACCACACCCGTACTATACTAAACTTATTTGGAAGGTAGATACTTCCAAGTGAAGCATGAGATTGGAATATCTTAGCTATACCCCAGCAGATCGGGAGTACCTTCAGGGGAGCGTTCTAGTTTTGGCTCTCTCTACCTATTATTTACTGCCCATCTCTCAATAAATAACAGCACGACCACCGCAACATTTGCAAGACGACACGGCAATCTGGCTACACATCACGACCCGATAAGAACAGCACAATTTCTGCGGTAAAATCTATATCAGGTGGATGGGTAGTTAAAATAAAGGCGCCTCAAGGCAAACGTAACCAAATCCGTACACATAACTTTTACTAAACGCAGAGGTATCGATCTCAGTGTATGTATGAATGGTTTGCCGGTATCCCAGATCCACAGCGTCAAGTACTTAGGCAAGAACCTTGATAAGGTCCTAACGTAGAAGATACACATATGGCAAAAAAAGACAGCTCATCATCACACTCAGCAAATACTATTGACTACTAAGACGCAAGTCTCACCTTCCGCTGTACAACAAACTTCTTGTATACAAGGTAGCACTCAAACCTATCTGGGCGTAAAGAATTTAACTGTGGGGTAGTGCTTCAAATTTAAATATTGGAATTCTCGAGCGGTTTCAATCTAAAACTCTTCGAGTGATAACTAATGTTCCATAATGTGTCCCATATAGTGAAATTCGCTTAGACTTGAATGGTCTCTCAGTGAAAAAAATAGTGAGGTTCAGTGCCAAATATCTTTAAAACCTAGAAATGCATCCCTATTCTCTTGCGTTAAACTTACTTGACATTAATAGGCAGGTGCGCAGACTAGAAAGATATAATCCACTAGACCTATCTGACCGCTTTTAATAGGCAAACATAGGCAATAATGTATCTATTAAAATTTAATTTAATTTAACCTTATTATTATTATTAGACACATTGTTATGTGATTTTTAAATTTGCCGCACACTCTGGTAGTTCCGTGATTCGTTTGCCGCTTCGTTAGAATTAGTATCGTCATTTTAAATTAAATTCTTATTTTTGGTTACTATTTTCGGTATTTTGTTTTGTCTGTCGAAGTTCGGAATGGGTCAACAGTTCTTTGTGTAAAATCTGCAAGCTCTTGTTTTCTGCGCGAGACCTTGAACGCTCCCTGGAATTCCGAGCGTCAAAAACAAATTCTTTTCTAGAACATTTCGTAAGATTTCGTCATGTTGTGCAATCTTTTGAGGGGCTGCTGAATCCCATTGCATTTGGAGTTCAGTTCACTCCTGAGCCTTGTGAACTCCGGTCCTCGAAATCAACATCCGTCGAGGCCCGTAAATGTTTTTCGAGTGCAGGTCAGATCTTTGAGCTGGAAGGACGTGACTTGACAGATAGTTTTCTCTTCCCTTTACGGCGCCCTGTTAAGTATCGTAGTACCGTGTGCTGTTGGGCACAAACAAGTCGACGTTTACGTCGGATTAAAAAAAAATAACAGAGGGTTCGCTTTGTGTTGGACAATTTGAGTTAATTGTTCCTATCGAACTTCGTTCGGATATTTGTGAAGTGAAGAGAAAGAAAAAAACAAAATCGTGCAAGTGGTTTGCTATAGTTTGGTTGTTCCCGTCCGAAAAAGCCTCGCTCTATTATCTCCAGGCTAGCGGGCTCAGTTGAAACCAGCTCGGCGTCCGCCAGGGGCATAGCAGCTTCATCGCTCCCAACGCTACCACGAAAAGCGTCGTTGTCCTGGCCCCTGTACTTCGTCTCGCATCTATTGCCATACATTGTGCCCGTCTTTTGCAACCGTCAAGGTAAAGAATCAGTTTTTTTGTTGTGCAGTCAAGAAGAATAAACCTTTTTTTTTTTGCTCGCGTCAACTTGCAGAATTTCGCGATTTTGGAACTCTTTGTAGATAACCCAAAAGCGATCTTCAATCGCTATTGTTTGTAAAAAAATATTAAAATAGTATTTTTCTTGTAAACTACGCCATTGACCACACAGATAAATCGCAGTATAAATATTGTGAGTCAGCGGCGTCGTTTTCCACGAACGTTCAAGGATTTCCATAGTAATTGTAACTCTAAACTATTTGTGTTATAACTTGCCATTTTGTTGTATTTTGGTCAAACAGTTTCATTATATGTGTTAAAATTTACTGCCTCTTTTATTTATGTGTACTCTGTATGTGTTTATGTGAAAATTTTGCAAGCTTTAATTATACAGGCGAAGGCACAATTAAAGGTAGGTTCCATTCACGTGAGCTGCTGGTTTCTCGACCTTCCGCGAGGACCTACAAAACCAGCTGGATTTTGGAAGGTGGCGCCCACTTATTTCGACGCATCCTGTACACAACTTAAGAATTTTCTCTATAAGCAATTTTTAGCGAACTCCCCCCTACTCCTCTGAGCAAGCCGCTGGCCTTTACCATCTTTTTTTGTTTGCGGGCCCAAGAAAAGCGCGTTTGGCCGTACCGAAAATTTCTTAGCACGCCAACGTGCGATTTTTTTTGTCCCATAATTCTCGTAGTGAGAATTGGCCCGTAACAACATTTCTAAGGTAAATTCTAACTAACCTGTAACAGGTACCGGGCAACCGAATACCAAACACCAAACGACTTCCGCCAGTCCCCGTACGTGCACATATAGGAATCAGTGAGAAACAGACTCTCCACATGCCACCCTGTAAAATGCAATGCAGACATTCCTGGCTACCTCTCTCAGTCAACCACGTTGAGGTCGGGTCGAATATCCACGGGATCACCGGTACGCTGACTCCGAGTCATTGGCGAGCTTTCAAGCTCCCAATCGTCATCACGCAGTAATTACTATTGCTGACTGTACTGCAGACAACATCAAAAGCAAAAGCATTATTTACAGTTTGATGCAACAGCTGCTACAGCACCAATAGCTGAGCACCCAAGTTCTGATTTACTGACCGCTCTAATCTTTCCTCAACCTTACCTAAAACCACTCCTTTGCAACGAGTTATCGGAAGGTCAGTAATAGCGATAAACCTAATTTAGTAGATAAGGTACTAACCTTGTCTACTAAATTAGGTTTTAACTACAACATTTACCAAAACAGATATATTGGCACATACAGGTGCCATGATGAATCCAAGAATACTACTTCTACCCACAATTCTATATAAAAGTTCAATTTTTAGTTAGTTCAGTAACTTCTAATGCATGCAATATGGAAGAATGCGTTGTCTTGGAATACGAGGAGAGCGTGCTGGCTGGCTTGTGAAACTGCATCACCTATATCGACCATTGTATTCAGATATTGCGTTCCCCCAGGCGCTATTTTTCCTAGAAAAATACAAACAGTTTCAGCAACAAAACTGTAGACGATGGGTGTTACATGTGTCCGGAGAGAAGCACAAAGAAAAAATTAGAAACTAGAGTTTCATACATTCATAATTCATAAAAATGTGTAAATATTTCAATCTATTATACCATAAAATCTGTGAGCAATACTGGCGTTTACAGTTTAGTTACCTGCCCAAAAAAGAATTACGTTTTTGAGTATTCATTGCTAACGAACCGCTGACAGTATTAATGCGTTATGCAGGATAGCGGGTAATCGAATAGTTTTAATAAAAAAAGGCAATACAGTGTTTACATTGTTTTTAGTACAATTTCAGTTGTTTCTTTTCGGTATTAGCACTTATTCTGAAATACAGATATCGCAATTACACCTCCTTTTTACAAGTACAAAAAGTACTCGATAATCCCAACTACAACAAATATTTAGATTAATGAATTTCCAAGTAGATCTTTGGTGCGAATTAATAGTTTTATATACCTCACGTGGCTTACTTGCTTGAAACACGTGAAATTAGAATATTCTTGTTCATACATCATGCAAAATATTTAAATGGTAAAGATTCTTGAGATGTTAGAGGTCACGCCTTTGATTTCGTAGTATTAATATTTACTGGATTAAATTTTGTTTCGACAAAATGGTCGACATCACAAAGTTATGAAGGGAATGACAGTTGACACAGACGTGATGTTTTCCACTACAAAGTGAATTATGGATTTAATAACAAACCATAAATAAAACTTGTTTAATATATTACGACATTGCAAACACGGCGCATTTCCATTCTGAAGTTATATTTGTCTTAAAGCTTATATAACGAAATGGGAACTGGAAAGCTTTTGCTACTTGACAATGGTATTTATCATCTTTATATTGTTCTTTACGTAAAACTCAAACCGAAGCTTCCGAAACTGGAATGGTTTTATTATTATATCTTTTATGTACTCTACGCTGATATTCATGTTGGCGTAAAATTCAGCGCTGCCTTAATATACATCCGCTGTGTGATATTGAGGTAATTGCGAAAACATTTAAATTGTTTGTTAACAGGTCTGCAATCGGGATGAAGTTATATTAATTATTGTATACAATAGAAACCCGAGCTGAAATAATTACTCTGGTTAATAGCTTCGCAAAGCATTGACAATGAGACGGACGGATTTATTGAATGTTACTAATTTATGAACTATTGAATCATCAGCGTGTTTCCAAATATAGTATGTTATTGAAATAAGCATTTGCCTCTGTTTAAATTTAATATGAATGTACAGTAAAATGAACGTTTAAGGTTTGCATTCCACCAAACAATAATAAGTGATATTCCATTATCTCAAGTGAAATCCGTTTCTTTGAAAAAAAAAACAGTACTTGAATTTCTTTGCTACAGAAAAATGTTTAATTAATGTTTCCTGTAAGTTACAGCCGTATAAAATAAGCATATATCATTTATCATAGTTTATTACTTTTCAGCTTGTTGTTGTTAATGCAACGTGGAAACGATACTTAACGAGGAAATCACTAAAACCATTATCTACCAAGAAAGCCTTAATTAAGTGAATTATAAATTGCGTTCCCTTTGAGTGTTTTCGTGCGACGTTATTTATTCAGATAAAATTGGAAAGAGTACAAATTTAATTTATTAAACTACAGCGCAAAGTAATTGAGCAATAAAGAAATTAAAGTGTCCTTGCAAATGGCGCTATAATTCCCCAACGTCCAACGTGGAGGAAATAAAATTAGTTTAATACGTTAAGGTAAAAATACCTTCCGCTGATATGCAGGAACTACCAGGAATGTAGTCGCATTAGTATGAATATATTTTTTCTTCTTTAATGCAGCTTTCTGGATTAAACGTACGATTGTTAAATTTATAACGCTTTAGGAAGCTATACGATAGCATCTGCAGGAATTTTTAGGAATGTTGCAAATTAATGGCACGTCTTTTTCCAGTCTATATTATGTTTTATAAAAGTCTAGTGATCGGCTTAGCAGAACACTACGGACGCCGGTCAAACGGTATTCGTAGTATAGAACAGCCTGGGATGATTAGTACTACGATGGATGGAGCAATATAGTGACATATGCAACCGTTCGTGCTTCGGACTGCACGTAAAGCCACTGGTCTCGGTTGTCATACGAATATCGTTAACAATCGTAAACCATGTAGTGAAACTTCTCTTCTTTGTTCGATGAGTTAAGTTAGACTCCTGTCTAGCATACATGCCAAGAGGGCTCACAAAACCTACTCCACTGTAGGTAATTAACAGGCCATTGGCCTAGGCACAGAAGAAGAAAAGTTTAGTTCAATCAGCACTAAAACATGCGACCTTTAGAAGTATGTGAAATAAATTACCTGTACGGAAATTATTTTCCTATATCTGATATGAATCCCTAATGTGTAAAGTTACATAACTATACTGTTCCTATTTACTAACATATTATATCTTCTTCTTCTTATTTTATATAGGTAACAATCTATGTTTCTTCACGTTTCAGTTGATGATAATATCTAACCTTCTGTCCATGTCTTCGTGAGTCTACCTGGGTTGCTTCTTCCTCTTGGCCTAAAATACCTTGCTGCTGGTGGTGGTCATTCATCCCTTTCTTCGTCTTCTCATACATTTTATAAGGTTTGTTACTTCACATTCGTTTCTTATTTTCTAATTTCGAACTCTGTACCTTCTTGTTTTTGCTGTTATTATCCTTAGCAGATTCTTCTCTGCTGTGTGAAGTAATTGCTGTGCCCCATATGTTAGTACTGGTTTAACCATCGTCTTATGTATTTTAAACTTACCTTCTACGTTCAGATACTTATTCTTCCAGGTTACATCCTGTACTCGTGCTACTTTCATGGTGTGTTACCTGACTTACCTGTATATGCTGGAGCCGCTCAAGGTCTCTACTCGTAAGTAGCGGAACATTACTTGCTCCATTATTTTACCTCTGTTTCCAACATTCAGCTAATTGATGCCTGTGCTACACCGGGGGCCTTCGTCTATTCTATCGATACATCTATGTTATATTCCTTTGCTGATTTGACAAATTTATGCACGATTTTCTGTAAATTATCTTCTAAATCCACGATCAATGCCCTATCATACGTATTATATTGTTTGTGTTGCCTATTCTATTTCCTACCATGCTTTAAGGTCATCAATTATTTTGTTCATATTATAAAGCTAAACATAACTAGACTCAACGAATTCCCGTGTATGATTCTTGAATTATATTTTATGTCGTCTGTGAATTAGTTTCCTACTTGCACTTTTGTAGTTCAATTTGTGATTATTTCTCCAATCAATTTTATTAACTCCGTCAGTATTCCTACGTGATGCGGCCTTATCCTTTTATGATCCCCAAAGCATGTAGAGACTGGCTCATTGTATTTGATCGCCTTTTCGAAAACTTGACGAATTAGAAATATGGCGATTAGGGAGGAACTTCTGTTGTTTGTTCACTTATCTGTAGATAAGGGCAAAATTTTTTCGAACACCATTTATCTGTAGACGCCAGGGGTGTCTTGCCCTAGTAGTTTTCTGGGTTGCTTTTTCCTCCCTTCTTGTACGAATGGATCGCTTTACTTATATTCTGTTCGTTTGATGGTGTACTATTCTCTATTATTTTATGATACGGTTCTGTCTATTCTCTTGCCAAGGTTATGCCACCATACATTAGTAGCTTATTTCTGATACCATCAAAACAGCTGGAAAATGTACAGGAATTTATTTAACCACAAATAAGGATAGACGAAACTGCTAAGTAGAAAGGTATTCGAGGCTAAATTACACAAAAACTGAAAACGTCTATAATGCAAGCGTACTACCGGTAATGACGTATGCTTCGAAAACTCGGTCGTTGACAAAATCAACACTACACAATATGCAGGTTGCCCAGTGGGCCATGAAAACATTAATGCTGGGCGTCACAGAACGTAAGAAATTTTCTTAATAAGGAAGCAGATAAATGTTACAGATACCATTGAGAAAGTAATGTAGATGATTTGATATTATGAGCAAAAAAAACACCAGGTGGACCAAAATGATATAGTTCTTACGATGGGCAACCTTCAGTTTCGGATTAGCGCTTTATTTGCACAGCACAAACTGAACGTATTTCTGTCTTTGTTAGTTGCTTGCAGATTCATATTTCCGACAAAGACGTATGTCGTAGTGACATCTGCGAACGAAACAAGACCAACACTGTACGTGTGGCATATTCTATCGCCCGTCACGTTTAGTAGAAAGAAACAGAGGTACTTGAAGAATATCGCGCTGATGCAGCGAAATGTCACTACTTAAATCTGTTTCCAGCAGTATTTAAAATGTTTTGGAGGTTTATACGGCAATATTTTATTTTATACACTTGGGGAACTGAGAAGGGAAAATTATTTCGACGACAATGTCGGAGCCTTTGTAACCGCGTCCCAGATCCGATCAAAATTATGACAACCAGATGTGTAAAAACTGTTGAGGGTCGCCAAAGCGCAGTTTGGCTTAATTGCACACCAAGGGTACTTTCTACCTAACTTAAGTGCTATTCTAAAAATCTGAAAGAAAATTGTCTTTTACAAGTCCCAAATTTTCACTAATATTCGTAGCACTACTGTTCTGAAGAGCCAGTTCAATATTGGATGTTAGTTGGTGTTTATCTATTCTAAAAAGAAAACGCTGTTGGAAATGGCCGGAAATTTTTTGAATGCGCAGTGACAACAGTTTGTGTTAAATCTATTCGATTATTTTACGCGCGAAATAAACAATTTTGGCCCATTACGCGACGTTGTAGCGGTTCGGGGACGAGTTGCAGATGCATTAAAAATAAGTTTACCCACCATACGGAAAATATTACAGCAAAGGAAAGACAACCTGCCAAAAGTGCACAGCTCCAGAAAAAAGTTAAAAAGTGAAGATATGCCCGAAACATTAGAAATGACAGTTAGAGATTTAGTGTACAGAATGTACGTTGAAAAAAAGCCAGTCACTTTAAAAACAGTACAAGAAAATTTGAAAGACAAACAAATTCTAAATGCTGCAATATCAACGACTAGGAAACTCTCACACTGTATTGGTTTTGAGTTCAAGAAAGATTGCAACCGTAAAAAAAAAGCTAGCGTAGTGTCATTGCGAACGGCTTTTTTTTTTAAACTATGTAGGTAATACAAATTCACCACAGCCTTTACCTGTAGTGTTTTGGACGAGACCTGGATTTTTGTAAAAGGATCCAACAAACGCTCCTGGCAAGACGATACACCGAAAAGTGTAAAAAGGCCCGATTCTGCATCAGAAGGAAAACGCTATATGATTTTGCATGCTGGCAAGCACAATGGATTTATTGAAAACAGCAGCTGTATTTTTTCTGCCAAATCAAAATCATCAGACTACCACGATAACATGGACGAGGAAAATTTTGAAAAATTGATTCAAAAACAATTTCTGTCTAATCTGCGAGAACCTTCTTTAATTGTCCTTGACAACGCTTCTTATCATAGCCAATTGATAGAAAAAATGCCCACAAGCAGTTGGAATAAAAGTCAGTTCAAAAACTGGTTATCCAAAAAAATATACCGTCTAAACCTGCAGATTTAAGGATAACTCTTTTAAATTTGGCTAGGCAGCACAAAAAAGAAAAGTACTATATTGTTGACAAAATGCTGGAATCGCAAAATCACACAGTCCTACGATTACCACCATACCATTGTCATTTCAACGCCATCGAAAATATATGGGGTATATGCAAGTCGTATTATGACAAACACATTGGACGAGATGGATACAGTGAAAGCAGTGTCTTAGCAATGTGGAACGAATCGTTTGAACAATGGACCAGTGAAACGTGGAATAGAATTGTTCAGCACACGGAGAAAACTATAAATGAATAGTGGACACGCAAACTAAAATTAGACGAAATTGAACAACTAGTGATAACTATTAACAATGGTGATGATAGCGATGAGGACTTCTTTAGTGATGATTCCGATTCTGATGTAAACGACATTACATAGTATCATATTTAATTTGTTGCTCTTGGTGGTATTCATCCGTGTTACAACAGTGGTGGTACGTACAGTTTCGTTATTAAATTATTGTATATTTTATTCATACTGTTTACGCCTGTTTTACCATTTACCATTTTCAAGAATACATTCCAGTAACAGTAATTACCTTTAATTGGCTGTATAACAAAAATGCTATTAACTTATCTTCAACCTCGTAATACCAATTTCCACAATTTCAGTAATAAACAACATTGTAAACAAAAACTTTAAGGTAACTTTAGAAAATAAAATATTGCCCTATCAACCTCTAAAATATTTTAAATACTACTGGAAACAGATTTAAATAGAGACGTTTGGCTGCATCAGCGCGACATTCTTCAAGTATCTTTGTTTCTTTCTACTAAACGTGTCAGCCGACATAATACGTCGCACGTACAGTGTTGGTCTTGTTTCGTTCGCGGATGTCACTACGACATACGTCTTTGTAGGAAATATGAATCTGCAAGCAACTAACAAAGACAGAAAGTCGTTCAGTTTGTGCTGTGCAAATAAAGCGCTAATCCGAATCTGAAAATTGCCCATCGTAAGAACTATAGTAGAATGGAGCTCTAGTACTAGACAAAGAAGCGTAGGAAGATCTAAAACGTGATAGAAGGGCGATATGGTGAATATAGTGGGAAAGAAATGGGCACAGGAAACCCAAAACAGGGAGAAATGGAATTAGTTGGGAGAGGCCTTTGTCCAACCGCGGATGACAGTCACTGGCTGAAAGAACAAAAACGTATTATCATTTTCTTCAGATACGTTTTCAAAGTATACCTTCTACTATCTAGCATCTATAGCACTTATATTTTAGAGTGTCGTCCACTTCTAACTTTCTATTCCTTAATATTCTCCAAAACTTTTTCTGTAAACCGTACATGTGCCTATCCATTCCCTTACTAAACTTTTCACAGTGTATATTTTTCAATAGCCTTATTTTCTGATTAGCTATGTTTCGTTCTTCTATTTGCAACCGTCGATACTCTGCTGTCTCTGTTGTCTTGTAGCGTAAAAAGGCCAGAAGGGGTATACGCCGAAATGTTGAAAAACGAAACACAAAAACTTTTTGAAGTGATGATCTACGGACATGGAATGGACATCCGGTTCAGGAAACAATGGAAAGTAGTATATATCTCTTCAATTTACAAGAAAGGAGATAAAAAGAAGTGTAATAATTATAGGGGTATATGAGGAACTGGCACAATGAGCAGACTTTGTGGCAAGACATTACGAGATCTGATTGAAAATGGTATTAAGGAGAACGACGAAGAAGAACAAAGCGGTTCCGTGCAGGATGATCATGCACTGACAATGTCTCCTGTCTTAAACCAAATCATAGAAAAAAGGATGACTAAAATCATAGAAACCCATATTACATTCGTAGACATCCAAATAGCATACGATACAGCTCCTATTTCAAAACTGTGGGAAGTATTAGAACAATAAAACATCGGTCGTACCTAATACAGGATCGGCAAGAACTATATAAATACTGAAAATCTCCAGTAAATATGGGTAAATACGACACGCAGGAGTTTCTGAGACAAGGGTGTTGCGTCTCCCCAATCCTTTTTAAAATATACGTAACAGCAGCTCTGAAAAAATGGAAAAGGAAGATTTATGGCATGGGTATGGAACTTAATGACAGGTGCATGTACAACCTACAATTCGCCGACGAGCAGGTAATTATAGCAAATGATAAAGATGACATACAATACATGATGCGAAAATTGATAAAAGAATACGCAGAATGGGGGCTATCAGTCAATATTGAAAAAGTACAGTACTTATGCATAGGAAAGGAACCTGGTACATTGGATCTTGAAAACGGGCAAGAAACCTCCAACTGTCAGAACTGCGTCTATTTGATGATACTGGTACTGATACGAAAGAGACAGAAAAGCGAATAGTACAAGCAAGTAAAATTATTACATGTCTCAATAGTATATTCTGGAGTAAATAAATAACTAAAAGGATAAAGTTCAATGTTTATGAAACTATGGTTAGAAGCTCTCTTCTGTATGGCGCTGAAACCTGGAGGATAACGGAGAAATATAAAGCAAACCTGATAGCAATAAAAATGTATGTGATGAGAAGATCTTTATTTATTTCGAAAAACATTAGAAACGATATAGTAAAACAACAGATGGGGATCGAAGGAAATATATTAATGGACATATACAGCAAACAGTTGATATGGTATAGCCACGTACAACGTATGCCTGAAACAAGATTACCTAAACAAGTTTTACAATGGCATCCAACTGGACGTCGGAGGAGCGGTAGAGTGGCAAAAAGAGATACATAAATCGATGAGCGATAGAAACAACTTAACACCAGAAGATTGTGAAGTTCGAAGAGGATGAGGAATAGGCGTCGGACAACGTCGTAAAACGTCATAAACCGGCTTATATATATATATATATATATATATATATATTGCTATGATATTTACCCTATATATATATATATTTATTTTCGGTACAAGTCGAGATCTTTTGGAGTTAGAAACTGTACAAGATGAGATCCTTTTTGCAAGGTGAGATCCGATTTTGGATCTCGTCTTGTATCCATGTGTATATCGTACTCATTCAAGAGGACATGTGAAGGGGTGGTGAAATTCAAATTTTTGCCCGGAGCTCATCTTGTACCCATTTTGGGCGATTTTATACTCTAGAAGTTCATCTAACCCCACTGTAGAGAGCGCTGCAGCGCCGTTTGTGTATAAAACCTCAAGATGTATTTTGCAGTCAACTTGAGATCCGGCATGCTTGGCAACATCGCAGATGCTGTTGCATCTTGATTTCTTGGAAAAAGGGTTTGCTAATCGCTTCGTAAGTCGTACGACCGCATTTTGTAATTTATTTTAAAATTACTTCTATGCGTGTGCATGGGAATCTCGTAAATAGTAAGAGCTACAAATTCGGTTAAGTACTATTAGCATTACTTATTAACACCTTTAACATTTAAATAACAAAATAATTTTTAGTTTTGTCTAAGAAATTGAAAAATCCCAAGGTTTTTATTTATAATAAAATATTTGCAAATTATTAGGATACTTTCTTTGTTGTTTAAATACACGCCGTAGGTTTCTGTTTAGTCCAATACTGTTTAATTTAATTTGTAAAATTAACAATATTACAGTTACAAAACTACCTTAACATTAGTAGGCCTTGCCTTGGCAAAAATATTATCAATTGTTATGTTAAAAAATTGACTTTAAATAATAATGTACAATTACATTAAAAATTTATACGAAATTGTAGACACCCTGTTAGCACATTTAATTGTTAATCAATGTCTTACTTAAATGGAATTGCTTAGGTAAAACAACATCAAATAAAAAGTTTAAAGTAACTCTCCATCAAAAATGTGTTTAGTTACTGTATTTTGAGCAATGAAAATACTTATTACAAAAAAAACGAACGTAAATTATTAAAGGTAAAAATAAATTCTGTTTTTAGACGAATTTAAAGGACTTATATTATTTAAATAAAAATAATGTGACGAAGGTTAAGAATTACAATTTGCTTTACTATGACTATTTTAGAAAGTAGTCAGGATTTTATGGATAAATCAATAATTAATTAGTAACTAATAACCGTAAATTATATAAACTAAAGGCTACTAATACGTAGATCGTTTTTTGGTTATTATACTTTATTAATTTCAAAAGAAAGTAAAACAAATATGGTATTGAAGTAAACAGAACCAAAAGCTTGTACCAATGTATTTATAAAACAAAGATAATGCGAATGTTTCGAAAATGGTCTACCTAGAAAAAGATATCATTTCAATACTACGTAAATTTTACCTGAATGATGTGCAAGTGTATACAGGATGAATAAAAAGTAAGGAACATCGATGCTACAGCCTTAAATAATAACTTTACGAAAAAAAGTTCCTAACAAAAGTTTCCTATCACGTTATTTGGCACAATTTGGCGTTTTTCATTTTTTTTTTCGATTGTCATATGTTTTAGCTATGACGTCATCTACATTTTTTTTAATGGCAACCTAAACTTGTTATGGCATGACCAGTTAGTGCTTTTTATTCTCTATACAGCCATGTAAAAATTTCATACATTTACATAATAAAAATTTCAAGAACAATCACGATAAATATTTATTTTTATCACTGGCAACATTTTTCATCAGGTACACTTATTGCAAAATAAACAAAAGACAATAGCAGGTCCACCAATTAGTAAACTAGTTTCAAATCATATTTAACATCAATTAAAGAAAGCAAATGTTCAAACTGTTCGCCATACACTGTCTGACAGTGGGCAATACGATCAGAAAATCCTCGAATTGCATTTTGAACTGTAGCAGGTCATATTGCTCGTACATGCTCGCGGATACGAATGTTTAGATTTTCCAAATCGTCGGGTCTGTTTGTATACAGTGTACTTTTAAGATGGTCCCATAAAAAGAAGTCAAGCGGGTTTAGATCCGGAGATCAAGCTGGCGACTCAATATGTCCTCTTCTTCCTATCCACCGATTTGTAATCATTCCATCTAAATATTGACGAAGATGTATGCCATAATGAGGTGGAGCACCATCCTGTTGCAACCAAATTCTATCGTTCGGCGTGTCCGAATTTTCTGCATTTGGAAATAAAACAGCTAACGCGGGAACAATTTCAAACCTCAAAAAATCCAAATACCGATCAGCATTTAATGTGCCATCAAAGAAAAAAGGACCAAGAATTCTGTCTCCTATAATTCCCGCCCACACGTTTACTTTTTGTAGATACTGTGTGTATAATTCTTCCATCCAATGCGGGTTATGTCGCGACCAATAACAGGAATTGTGCCGATTTGCAGCTCCATTTAAAGAAAATGTGGCTTCGTCGGAGAAGATAATAGAATTCACAAACTGTTGGTCGTTATGGCACCTGTCCATCATTTCTTCACAAAATTGAATTATCCGATCAAAATCATCTTCTGATAATTCTTGAACAAGTTTCACCTCATAAGGATGAAATTTTTCTGTGTGTAAAATATTCAGTACAGTTCCTGGACTAACATTATTATCCAGGGCTAATTGTCGAGTTGAAATATGAGGATTTT
>JABXWE010045948.1:0-14251 GCA_014611495.1 Limonius californicus
ATATCAGAGGAAACGTTCTTGCAAAGCTCCGTCTTATTTATCCATCTATGTTTTGAGGTTTTCCCTTTGAAGTGACATTCAGCACAGTGCAAGTTCCTTATTACCAGTTACTTAAAAGAATTTCTTATTAAGCCCCGGAAACTTCATGAAGTAAGATTTATTTTCCGTCTACGCAGAAAGGACGCTTATAAATTGCACCCAAGTTAGGCGATAAAAGAAACTGAATTAGCGATTACTTAAGGAGGGGTTGAGTAATTAGGAACTGTTTTTATATCCAGAAAATCGCGAGGAGTTTTAAAATTCCCCGAGTCTCGCTAATTGGTTCAGATTTGCAGTTATAAAAATCTTGCCGTTTATTTTTCTTGCGCGTTTCCGAGCTCCGTCTATCTGAAAAAGGAACTCGTTTAGACTAACTCGAACTATAAGCTGCATATCCTGTTGCGGGCGGGAATAAACTTGCTGCTGTAATATTATCAAGGTGCATAAATGCTTTCCGCTATGCCCTTGCATTATGCACGATGGCAACTTTAAGACATTGCACCGTACGTGTCTGAAGGCAAAAGTTTCCGGAAGAAACAAAGAGGGCGCGCTTTTATCTTATCTATCAACCATTAGCATTCCTGTCCGTACGAAGCGCTCGAACATGGATTTTATATTTTCTTTTATGGTGCATGCTTCGCTCAAATGTTCACATTCTTTACAAAGAACGCCAACTTAAGGAGTTTTATTTGACCAAATCACGAACAGAGATGCAATTAACGGAGATGACGTGAGATTGCATCTGCTCGAATAGCATTGGCCCGTTTATGCTCTTCCTTACGATTTGTTTATTTAACTGCAAGTGCTGTTTACATTCATATATACATAGTGATTTGAAAAGTGTGTAGAAGTCCCAACCCATAATAATTTAGGCTTAGGGAAAACTATTGTCCTCTCGAACGATTCCGGGTGCAGAATCGGTAGTGGTGGTCAGCCTCAAGAATCGGTTCTGCATGGTGATTAGAATCGAGAATCGGTTCCCGATTCTAATGGGTGTTCAAAAGTAAAACTGTTTGGAGTTGGCTGCGGTTTGCTGAACTTTCGAAGAGAAGTACCACACCCGTTTTTTGTCTGAACTGTTACATAATCTGTCATATGTAATTTTTGAGTCGTTAGTTGTTTGTAGTTTTTAGTTAGTATTTTTTCCAGAAAGAAGCCAGTTCTTGATTGTGTCATGTGATAAATTACAGTACAAAATGGTTTCACGCTTGATTGTATGTTACTTCCGAAATGATGTAATAATTGCTTAAATGTGAACATAGTTTGCAGAAAACAGCCCCGAAGAAAGAGTTTCCAAACGTTGCTTTTGTAGGTCGCCTTTTTAGAGAAACTACAAAGTGTCTGACAAAGTTTCATGAAAATAGTAATGTCGTTAAAAAAACATGGTGATCGGCCCCACCAGCTACAGGTGAAGTTATTGCAGCAGCAACTGAAATATAGGATATTCAACCCACCAAATAAACCTCTCTGTGGAGACATGTCATAAAATCTTACAGAAAACTGACAATATGAATGATCCCGCGCGATGGCCCTGCAAGGCTAGAATACTGTTAGTGGTTCTTGAATGTGTTCACCACGACCGAGAAGCATTCCGCCTCTGCGTTCTGAACAAGTTGGGGTTTGGGCAGCTATGAGTGCAATATCAATTTCTTTTGTTATGGCAATATTAATACTAAAAGACACTGAGTAGAAAATCTTCAACCATTTCTTAATCAAATGCATGATGGCAAATTACGAGAGGACTGCTTTCAATAGGTCGGGGCCCGATAGCATTGTATAGACGAAACTTTACAGTTATTAAGGAATGTTTTTAATAATAGACATTCTTAGCAGAATCTTAAAAAATTTCTACCCAGCAAGATCTTATGGTTTGACCTCTTGGTATTTCTATTTGTACGCTTTTGGTAAATTTTAAGAAATAAATAACATGAGCCAATTGCATTGAATGATATCAGACGAAGAGTTCAGAAATATATTCAAGCAGGTGGTGGTCATTTTGATCAACTTTCATAATGAAAATAATGAAATTTCCATGCAAACGCGAACAAAGCTTTCTACTTATTCATTCTAACTCATTATTTTTTTTTATTTTATTCATTTAATTATTGTTAGTGATAAAAAATGTAATACGCAGGCAACCCGTGTAATAGAATGTTTATTGGTTGCCTAACTTACACCTTCAATTCACATTGTACCACTTGAGAGAAAGTGCGTTTAGCGAGTCACAGTCAACTATAAACGGATGTTTCCAACACTCGTTAAAATCGAAAATCGATTTCTGAGTCTACAACTGAGAAACATATTTCAGTTCCAAAATGGAAAATCGAATTCAGATTCTCCAATCAAGAAACAATTTCCTACTGTAGAAGGGAATCCTATTTTACAATTGCGAATCGAATTCCGATTTATTTTTAAAATCAAAAATTTATATTTTTTCTGGGAATTAAGTATAAACGAAACATTTCTCCTAGACTTTCTCATCCTTATGCATAACAAGTATAACGCCTGATTTTTGTAGGTTCCTGCATTTTACTCTGCATTCTAAAAGAACTTAAAATAAATTTAGACTTATAGAATGCCGTAGGGTATAAGATATGTTTCGCTAAGAAATAAAAAGCGATTTTGTAGACCTTTCAGATTATTATAATGGCACAACGTTTTAACAAAATTCTTGTAGTCCCGCTCAAAAAAGTTAATTTTTTAATTTCATAAATTCTGAAAGCTCGCATTTTCTACAGATATACTCAGTGAAAATTTAATGTAAATAGCGACTAAATTAAAGCAAAAAATATTGTATTCGCATACAAAACATTAGTAGCTTTTAAGGCACCTTTGAAGCAAAAATATTGTAACGCTAAAACCTTTTTCGTTAAAACCTAGAGGCTTAAAGCATTCTCAAAATAAATGTTTGTGATTGCTTGGTTGTTGTTAACGCTGTACCTAAAATAAACACAAACAGACCTAAAATTACAACCGTTTTATGGGAACCTAAAAATTCCTTCTGTAACTCCGTAGACAACTAAAACAGGATATTGACAACAGCTGATGAGCAGTGGCGTAGATTTTGTTGTAAAATTGAGGTATTTATGCTTACATAATTTAGAATTTTCCAATATCAAAATTATTGTAGATTTTATTTAGAATATAATAACAGCGGAAAAAAAGCATTAAATACAGTCGAACCTTCATAAAGCAAACGTCTACAACACAATTTTGTTGTTGTTCGTATTTTATACCGATAAATCGAATTTCAATAAGTCGATTTTTATAACAATATATAATTCCCTGGCCTAGGTTTGCTATTAGTAAATATTTCTGTAACTCGTAGTAAAATTTCTCAGGACTAGTAGAGGATTTTCACCCCAATGCTATGACGATCTATGTCAGTCTTCCGGTCAACGACCACTTACACTTTCGGCGGCGGCATGTCAATTGAACTTAAATAGTATAGTATAGTATTCACTGCAGTCATCGAACAGCGCGTATTTTCCGTTTTTGCATACTACTTTGCAGTGCCAAATATATACTAAATGTAAATTGCAAGTAAACATGTAACATATATACCTATGTACTTGATAGAATTGTTAATGACTCCTTATGTATTCTGATTTTTTTTTCTATAAAGTACATATACGTATGCAATATAATAAAGAATAAATATGTATGTAATGTTTGAGTTATTTTTGATAACTTGAATTTTCGATTATTCGCATTATTTTCGATTTCCCTTCAACTTATTATATACCTTTTTTCTAACACAACAAACCACGTTACGAAACAAGAGCCACTCCATGAGACGAGCTAACAGCAACGGCTAGGTTCCACGTGCAACGCCACCGAATACCAAACTCCCCTAAAATTTGAATACGCATATCATACGGGCATATCTCGAATGAAATCATTCGAAATATTCGATTATGCGTGCATTTCTGACATGCGAGTAATTCATTCGAATGATAAAAACTTCTCGAATACGTTCGTTTAGCGACGTGCCATATCGAATGAAATCATTTGAAATATTCGATTATGCATGCATTTTCGACATGCGAGTAATTCACTCGAATGATAAAAAACTTCTCGAATACGTTGGTTTAGCGACGCGCCGTCTCGAATGAAATTATTCATAATGTTCGATTATGCACGCATTTCCGAGATGCGTTCGTTTAGCGTCACGCGTATCTCGAATGAAGTAATTCGAAATGTTCGATTATGCATGCATCTCCGACATACGAGTAATTCATTCCAATAATAAAAACTTCTCGAACGCGTTCGTAGCGATGCGCGCATCTCGAATGAAATCATTCGAAATATTCAATTATGCATGAGTCTCCGAGATGCGATTATTTATTTCTGCTTTCCTATACTTAAATTCAAAAATATTAATTGTAGAATTTTTTAGATTGATTATTATTCAATTAAATATATTATTGTCATAAACTAGATAAAAAAATAAAATAATTCCAGCAATTTGTCACTTTGTAAAAATATGAAATCAACCAAATTTGTCGATATTAATCTGCCCAGCTTTTATTACTTTCCATTTAAATAATTTAGTTGCTAAATTGGTCGTCGTGATTACGCTTACAAAGATATTAACTATTAATCAATCATAGTAAAATAATTAGAAATATCATTAATATTTAATAACACGAAAAATCACAAACGGCATTTACGATGGGATAATACAGAACAGAATCTAGTCGAAAATCGAAAAACCAATTGGATAGAAGAGCGGGAATGCCAGGGAGTCATCAGCCGAAGGGCAGGATGTGAGACATTTCTCACGTTGCCGAAATGCACTAACATTTTGGGCTCGAAAGATTAATTCGAATGCATATCTCCATTATTAAAACCATTCGAATACCAATCATTCGATTATTGAAATCATTTAATTATGCTCATCACTAACGCATATAGTCGGAAACTTGTATTTGCGCATTGTGTATTTCTTATAGTCTGCCAACTCTACCTTACGGCTTTCTAACCGAATACATATATGTATTTGTATAGAAATTGTGTATTTCCTTCGTTGAAAATTAACTTATAAACTTAGCTAATATGTACGGATTCTATTAATCATTTCAAATCTCTTTACTCAATTTAAAATTCAGTGCCTTGTTGGACGAATAGATACTGTAACATTCTCTATCAAACGTATCGATGCCAAAATTTAGTCATTTAGAAACGCGATTCCAATAACTCGAACACCGAATAATTTTGAGCTGTAATCGGTTAAACAAATTAATTGTAACTATTCATCAAGTGAATATTAATATCAGCATTTCTATTCGCCCTATTTGAATTTATTGTAGGACGAAAACCTAAAATTCTATGGAAATAAAAGTAGGATAAAAAAGGAATGTCAATAATAAACACGAAAGCTAGGGAATTAAGATCTTGATTATAAAACTGGCTTCTTTGCATACCAGTTGCTTTACTATTCTATATATTGATACTAAAGTATACCTATATATTTTAACTATCACATTCGCGTTAAACTTCAAATAGCATGAAAGCCACCACTTTCCGACTGCTAACAAGTTTCATGTCAGTTTACGAAAGGCAAAATATACTGCGATTTAGCCACAAAAACAAATATATATATTAACAAATACATTTTAGATTTACAACAAATTCATTTCACTTTAAGTGAAAAAGTTTTGCAAGTCACTTGCGGATTTTCGTAACTTTTGAATGGTACATGGTTCAGCTAAAATGTTGATAATAGATTTTTCTTGAAGATACTCAGTTTAATTCTAATTACCATTAACATCAAAAAAAATTAAAAACCGGGTTTAAGTGCAATTAATCAATGAAAATGCAAGAGTTGGCAGTTTAATTTCCGGACTGGCACAATAAAAAGAAACACTATTTAAGTAAAACGACAAATATTTCATACATTATTCCAAAAACATTGTTAATACACTATCTGCAATATTCCAAACGATTTTGAAAACAGTCGACAAAGGCGTCCGAAGAATAGGGTGGGTGATTGATCTCAATAGCGCAATGATTGATGAGAAACTACTTCATAATCAGTACAGAATGTGCATGCGCATTGTCATGCGGTCGTTCTCACGAAATGCGCTTATCACTTCGCTATTTACTGTTTGTCCTTCAGGCATAAATTTTTAGGAATCGCATAACACCGTAACAGGACCAACTGTCCTATATGCTAGCGAGATAAGGACACTTCAAAAAAAGCACAAAAGTATGAAAACAACCACAGAAATTTAACATTTGGGGAATATAACAGGCAAAAAGTGACCTAGCAATTTCTGGATGACATAGATAGTAGAGGTAGGAGGACTAAGGGAAAGACACCAAATGTAATAAAAAATACTAGCAATGAATAGGAAATAATTCGAGGAATGGGTTAAAGAGGACACATAGTCCTAAACGCAAAGCCAATGGGCAAAATAACACAAGAAGAAGTAGGTCTCCACAGCAGAAAATTTTCTTTTTCCTGTGTTAGAAAGTATCAATCAATAACAAATTATTCAACCACCCCTGCGGTGGCCGGAACTTTAGAATGATAGATGATACCACTAACATTTTGGAACTCGATATTTTGTTATAGATTCTGTTACGGTGGTGGGATACATAAGCTTAAACTTTTAGACACTGTAGAATAATATTATTTAGTTAAACTCGTAGTAATTACAATTATCAACTGTTAAAAAGATAGAAATCTCTTACTGTCTTTTAAATTGTATTCAGATTGCACAATAGGATTTAGGTCGGATGAATGCTATGGCTACAGTTAGCATACATATGTAATCCTTCCTAACCATCAATGATTACACGATCACGATGACCTAAAAATGCTAATAGTATTAATAAGGTCCTGACATCAAGAACATACATTTTAATTTAAATTGTATATCTTATAAGTAAACTGTCCATTATAAAGTTCCGATTCTTTGCGAATTAATTTCCGCAACTTCATGAAAAGCAAGCACTATTTCCAGATCGTTCCTCTGAATTGTTTCCTTCTTTTTCTCCCAACAATCTTCGATCAATTTCGCTCGTAGGAAAGTTGCATCCAAATAGAATCCTAGAATTTCAGACATTTTTCGCCTGTTTGTTCGAACTAGTAAATACATTTTCTCGCGACTGAACTACTTCTTTTATCAGATTCTTTTTCGAGAAAGAAACTCTTTGATCGAAGTTTCCCTGCTGGCGGCGCTTTATTTGTGGAAGTTCTTAAAGCAGTTACCTGCATCTTTACGTTTTATGTAATTCTCCCTCGAATATATGTTACGCTGTCGGGCTCGAAATTTTTTGATCTTATTTATTTAATAAATGGGCTTTAAGGCCAGGCGCGCCGTTTGTTAAAAACGCAAACGGGCAATATTTCTTCCAGGAGCTTTTGGCCTTCGCCTAACTTTAATTAACTTAGATGCGTTTAGGCGCGCTACGTCTACTTCAGAAACACTAAAAGATAAAACTTAAAGTAGACCTCCTTAAAGAGCGAGAAATATTAATACTATCTACTTCTATCCAATACTTTGTGTGCATTAACGGGTTGTATAACTATAACCTTAATAAATAGAACTAATAACAAAATCGATTCAGCTCGATGCTCGAATAGGCAAGTTATTTTATATTTCTTTTATTTACCTTAGCCTTTTGACATTATAATTAATTTCACAAACCTCTCTAAAATGGCATTAAACAAAGAAATAGGAACTAAGAAGATAAATATGACGTGCTTAAATTCGAAAATAATATCCCCGAAACAAACAATAATAAACAATAATTCTAGATACATATATACCTCAAGGTACTATGGATTATTCAGTTGCATTTTGCATGTCCTTAACAGTGGCAATCCGAAAAAAAAACCGTCCAAATTATCAGATGAAAAACGATATGAAACAATTTTTCATCATAAACAAGGCGCTTGCAGTCGTGAAATAGCTATGAACGTGCAGTGAAATCAATCCACACTTATTAGAATGATCAAAAAATACTCTGAGACGAGAAAAATTGAAGATAAACACCGCAGTAGCCGTCCAGAAAAAACATCAGTGAGAGACAACAGTGTAGCAGAGAACGAGTCTGACAGGCATAAGTCTTAATTCGATATATTTAACCAAAATATGGTCCGAAGCGTATGCATTTCTACTGTAAGACGGAGACTTCTTAAATCTGAAAGAAACCCCTCCTATGAGAAAAACAAAGGATCCACCGTTTGAGAAGGGCAAAGGATCATCGCCATTGAGCCCCAGAACAATGGCAGAAGGAATTATTTAGTGATGAATCTACCTTTAACATTAACAATCATACTGGAATCACATATGTTAGAAGATTGCCTATAGAAGAATTTTCACGACAGTGTGTTCTGTCAACAATTAAACATCCAACCTCTGTAATTATATGGGGCTGCATGTCTGCTGGAGGTGTTGGTAGACTACATGTTGTATCTGGGTAACCACATACATTGATGTCCTAGAGATGTCCAGGAAAAGATTCTGCCTAGTGGAAAAGTTATTTCCTGGCAAAACCTTTATATTTCAAGATGATAATGCTCCTTGCCACAGAGCAAAGGTTGTTCAATCTTGGATGTCGACCAATATAGAAGAAAGTAGAAGAAGAGTACAGATAAGTACAAAAAAAGTAAAAGAACAGCTGGCCAGCACAATCCCACTTAAATCTCATAGAAGAAAAAGAAGAAAAGAAAAAAGCCCGCAAAAAAGTGGAATTAGTCGAATACCTAATTGAAGCCTGGTATCGCTGCATTATGAAGGAAGAATTACAGAAACTGGTGAATTCTATGTCACGAAGGTGCGAATTAGTAAAAAACAAAGGATGGCCTATTAAGTACTAAAATAGTTTAAAATTAATTAGTGTGTATTGTAAGAAACGTTTAGATGTAGACTACATTATTATATATAATGTACAATTTTTCTGTTTCTGAATAAATTTTATACATCGAATTGTTTCTGTTTTTGTGGATCTACATTTGGGCTATTATTACTATTATTGTGTTTAATAATAAGCAGGCCATACGTTGAGAGATTGTAAACGATATACAGACATAAGAGAAGAATTCGATGTATTAAAAGAGCAGAAGAAATAGAAAAGGAGAGAACACGTAGACGTGATGGTAGTAACACGAGATCCGAAAATTTTCAAAGAATGCAAGCCAAGAGGAAGAAGAAATGTGGGCCGTGCAACATCAAGATGGAAAAAACAACATATGTGAAGGCGGAACAACCCTGAAGATGATGCTTTCAAATAACGAGACGAGACGAGAGATTTGTTGCTTATTTTTGGTGGATGCCGGGGAAATGCAACTGCACCCAACTTCAAACTTCTGACTACACCAATTTGCTTGCATCAACAACAAACTGACCACAAAAAGAATCTACCTTAAGCATGTATCGTTAGTTGATTAGTATTGGATGGACGCTGAAAATTGGATCGCTGAAAGACATTTCTTTTAATTAATATCTTAAGGCGACCGTGGGCTAGATGTTACCACGTTATACTTCTTCTCTAAAGGCCCTGGGTTCAATTCCCAGTACCGGAACATCGGATTTTTAACGGCCGTTCTCCCTCGCTAGGCAATGGCAAGCCAGCGAGGTATTCTGCCTAGTAAATCTTCTCTGGAGTAGAAGTGATTGTAGTTCGGAGCCCACGCTAAGCTGTAGGTCCTCTGTGTCTGTGGCACGTTTAACACGCATCAGAGGCATAGGAGAGAAGATCGCTACGTCTCGTAAGAGACACAGCACTCGAAAAAGAAGAATATCTTGTAATTATTTTTCTTTCGTTTAATTTGATACCAAAGTATCAACAAGTAGATACAAAATATTGTTGGGTGTGAACCATCTATACTGCCTTAGTTATATGGAATATTAGAAATACACTCAAGCAGATCATAGTTGAAAATTTCAACTGATTCGTACTCACATTCACACTGTACTAACTTGCAATTATGATTCGTTAAATAGATGTGGGGTAATAAAAGCAAACACTAGTGTTTAAAATAACTCTATTTTTGTTTATTTGATACACAGTAAAACCTATGAGGTTCCTTAAACACTACAGGTGAGAAAAACCTGTACAAGAAAAAGCTCTACAACGCGAACACGGAAAAGTACTACCTGTACAAATTGGGAACAGAAACTGGCAAAAACTGACAACCAATATTACCTCTAATGTATAGTACCAAATGAAGTATCTTATTAAAAGTACATAATTATGTTTTACAGACTGTGTATTTATAAATTAACGTCGTTTCTATTACATATATGTATATGAAGAATATTTTCGACACGATTATAAAATACTTTAATTCACTTTAAACAGGTTTTTCACTATTTTCAAAGATGTGTTATTTGTACCCAAGTTCGAAGGTTTCATAACATCACTAGAGCGCCTGCTTCTGCCTACTATGATATACCTAACAACTAGTAATTAATATCAGCATATAAATGTCTAAAAATAATACCGAATAGTGATGAAAATAATAGTTCAGAATCAAAAGCTTTATCCGATTTTTGTGCTTCTTTGCGTTTTTTATTTCGATTTTGGGCTTTTTGTTGTAATACACTTCCATCTGCTCTAAATTTGAAATTCTTACTACGCAACTATCGATTTTTCTCCAAATCAAGTAATTTTTAACAATTATACAAATAATTTTTCTATCAACACTCTAGAAAAATACTTAAAAACTAGCTGCTAGAGAAATGAACTGTAATAGGTATTTTATATTATGTATTTATTAGTTATATTACATAACGATAAACGTCAAATAAATAAAAACATTCCTTATCTCAAATCAAGTGGATGTTTTTATCAGCGCACGTGTTACTACTGTTCAAACCCAACCAGATTTTCGACAGTTCCATATTCAACAATCATAAGTATAGGTGCGGTATAAATTTTCAACTACCAAGTGCTCCATGTCTTTCTATGTCTTTAGATATGGAGCTAACACAGTATGGGTTCAAGTAAAATATAATATCTAGTATAATATAAAGTCTACTACAGTATAAGGTCGAGTACAATTCGCCGTCACCACCCCTTGAGGTCATTGTTAAGATAAGCAGATTTTGGAAAATAAATCTTAAAATAATGACGCTTGTGGAATTAAGGTCGCCAGAATAGCTGATTGATACATAAAGACACAACACTTTTGCATAGCAGATGTTTGAGGTTAGAGTTTGCTGTTATTATTACATGTTGGAAAACAGATCGCGAATATTTTCCAAAAGATTAAAAATATAATTACAAAAAATAATTATAATGTTACTATATTAGTTGAAATATGCAGTGTTTTGATTAAAATAATTTTGTGTCTACGCGTACAAATTCAGGAATACAAGATGTTCTATAGAATACCCATTACGTTCTGCGTGCGTTGCTGTCTTTTAACGTATTTCTTCTTTTTTTCTTTATCAATTTCTCTTTTACCTTACAGTGTCGAAGTTGCCATTCATACATCCAGGATTAATTGAAGGTGCTGGATCCCGTCTGGACTTGCATCACACGCCTCCCGCTCCCCTTAACTACATTTGCTCATGACATTTTCACTATTTCTGTTAATTGTATGAATGATGCTGTGTGTGGTCTTGTTACTGCTCCTGGTCAGCCAGTGGTTAGGAAACGCGAAATTAATTGTAACGCGAAGTTGAATGGTGACTAAACCCAATATCGACCCTGGGAATTACTGAAAAAATTCTGGTTATCCCAAGGTTCGAACCAAGGACTTCGCATTGCGAGCCTAGCCCTTTTACCACTGGGCTACTCCGCCTTAAAGCAAATAAGGAAATCCCGAGTAGACACAAACTGTTAGTTAAATTGCTACGAGTAACTTAAAATTATCAGGTTCTAAGATTTACCAAAACAGTGTAATTCACAAAAACATTACACTTGTTCCAAGCAAAATCATATTGCCATAAAGGTTTACTGTATTTTATTATTTTACGTTTAATATTATTAATTCCAAGAGCTTTTATTTAATTTACGTGCGAATAATAATATTCTTAAACTTACTGAAATCAATTAATTTCGGATTCCTGAAATATTTGATACCAGTTATAATTTAGCTCGAGGATTGTATATGTAACACATACAACAATTACCTTCCCTGATTTTCACGACAGTTTATACTTCAAATATCCGTATAGACATTGTAATAGTTTTTCAAAGAAAACATTGCATAGATAAAATCAGAATGTTTATGTAAATGTAGTTTTTGCATATTTTTCATCGTTTAGTTTATTATTATTTTTAGAAGCATTATTTGTTCAAATTTTGACCTCTTGCCGTATAAGTCTAACCTCGAGCCCGCTTACAGTTTTAGAATTAAAACTCTTTTTATTTGTTCTATCTAATAAAATTTTCTAAATTTTTACTACGTCGTATAAGGCAGTGCTTCCCAAACTTTTTGATGTCGCGGCTCCCCTGCAACTCATATCGATAAACCACGGCCCCCTAACTTTTTTTTAGAATTGAGTTAGATTAAAAAAAATTTTGCTTTGTGTATGCATATATATTCTATAATTAAATACACTATTATTAGTAAATGAAGAAAATTAATTATTAATTATAATATGAAAAATAGTATAATTAATGTTTATTGCATACAGGTTACGACGGGCGATCTCCGTCTATTCCTTATTACTAATAAATTAGTAGACAATACAGCTGCAAAATTTTCATTAGCATCTTTAGTAATGTTTCGGGCGTTTTTAAGAAGTCAAATTTTGTGCAAAGTGAAATAAAAAGCATAAAAAAAATTCAACAAAAAAGCAAACAAAAAATTAAATAATAATTAGCATTAATTACATTAATGTTAATAGATTCAATTTAATGTGATGGATGTGTTTGACTATTATTACCCAACAAATTTAGCTCTGGCGTTTATATTTGAAATTGATATTCTAAGATTATTTTCTAATGATTCTGTTGATAGGCATGATCTATGCTTGTTCTTAATTAATAACATAGTTGAAAATGCCGATTCGCAGAGGTATGTTGTTGCAAACGGAACCAGAATATTTAATGCTGAGTCAGTTAATGAGGGATATTCGTTTTGCCGCTTTATCCAAAATTCTGAAATATCGCTTCCAGAAAATTCCAATGCGAGTATTGAATCCGATCTCAAGTCAATTAATTCCTCTTGTAATTTCCAAGGAAGATGATCAGATTGTAAATTATTACTAAATCTGTTATTATCCAGTCATGTTCTTTATTTTGATTTAAATTCGGAAAATACTTTTCAAAGAAGTTAATTGATTCTGTTAAATGATTTACGATATTTTTTTTAAGTTCTGTTGACAACGTCATGTTATTTTCTTCAAGAAATTCATGCAAAGAAATAAACATGCTTCTGTTTCCTTGTGCAAAGCTCTTGGTCCATACGGACAATTTTTTTGAAAGGTTTGTAGCTTATTGTTAAGAATCAGTAAATTAGTACTTTTTCCCTGAAGAGAAAGATTCAGTTCGTTAACCTTTTCAAAAAAATCCGCTAAATACGAAAATAGACACATCCACCTATCATCGCAAAAAAGGGCAGCTAAATCTGGTTTCTTTTCTAGAAGAAATACCCTAAGCTCGTGTTTTAATTGTAGAATTCTTTTTATGACTCTTCCACGTGACAGCCACCTTACTTCTGTGTGATATAACAGACTTTCATGTTCAGAACCCATTTCTTTACATAAAATGCGAAATAATCTTGATGAACTCGCATTGCGTTTTACAAAATTTACTATTGTTGAAACATCTAACAACACTTCATTTAGTTCATTTCCCATTCTTCTAAAAACTAAATTTTCTCTATGGATAATACAATGCACATGTTTCGCATTTGGGCAAACTTTTTATACCTCAGATATAAATTGCTGCTGCACCATCAGTGCATACACCAACGCATTTTTCCCATGCTAATTCATTTTTCAAAAAAAAATCATTTATAGTTTTAAAAATATCAACGCCTTTTGTAGTACCAGAAAGATTTCTACAAAACAACATATCTTCATGAAGCTGTAAATTGTATTGAAATTTAATAAAAACCATTAATTTAGCATCATTTGTGTTATCAGTGGATTCGTCGAGCTGAATGGCAATTTTACTGCTTTGTTTTATGCGTAAAAGTAAGGTTAAATTAATATTCTCGGCAATGCAATGTACTCTTCTTTTAATTGTATTATTGGACACAGGAATATTTTTAAGGGGTTCGGCTACTTCTAAACTATGA
>JABXWE010045949.1:0-11823 GCA_014611495.1 Limonius californicus
TGAAGGATTTGGGTGAAACAGTTTGCTTTATGCTGAGGGTTATTTAGGATGGTGTTGTTGCAGTCGCGGTCGTGGTTTAATTTTTGGCTGGCGAGGGATTGGTGCTTCTGTAACTCCTTCATTTGACGAAAATTGCATTCCGCCAATAATTTTTTTCCGCGTTGGAAGTGCATGGAAGGCAAGCGAATATAAATTAGGCGAATAAGATGGGTATGGTAGCACAATGAGCTTGACTTTATGGAGTTTTGCGATGAAAACGAACATTATCTTGAAGCACAATTAGATTTGTTTCAAACTATGCTTTCCAGAATGATTTAAAATTTGAGATCTAGACAGACCGAACAGTTTCTTGCATTGATCTTTCATTATTATTAATGTCCCCCTCCATCTCAGTTATGATTCATCTAGATTTGTTGTCTACACACTATCTGCTACCACCTTCTTCTGTTTTCGGTTAGTCTTCTCAGTATAATATAGTTGTATTGTATGTAATTTATGACCTGAGATACACGAGATGTGTCTAAAAAGTAATGAAATTGATGCTATAATTTTTTATTAACATCTGAACTGCAAAGTCACATTACCTCCTTCACAGTGGTTTCCCTGGGAAGGCACACACCGCCAGGACGTTGTTTTCACTCCCGGTGGCAGTGTTCAATACCTTCGACAGAAAGTGCTTTCAAGTGTTTCGTGATGACTTTTTGGATATTGTTCACAGTTCCATAAAGACGATCTTTCTGATGAATTTTCAGCTTGGGAAAAAGAAAAAAGTCACATGTATTGAAGAAGCTCAAGATACACATTCTTTCGGTTCTCCTTTTCTCCGTTGGGGACATTTTATGGTATCAGCTTTGCCCAAATTTTCTGAATGCCCAATTCCTCAGTTAAAATTACCTGAACAGTTTGGTTATTCAACTCATTATCGACTGTCAAACGTCGATCACATCTCACGAGGGCGCTCACTTCGGTGATCAATTTTTGACATGAGAGGTCTTCCAGAATAAGGTTCGTCTTCCATACTTTCATGGTCATCTAAAAATGCTTCCTGCCATCGAAAAACATGTATCCTCAATATAGCATGCTCTCCGTAAGCCTGCAATAGTCCATGTACCGCCTCACTTTTTATTTATGTCCTAATAACGTGTCCCTTCTAATTCTAATGTTATCTACAGTTTTCTCATTTTCTTGTGCAATTTTTGTTATTTAATAATGATGAGGCTCTACACCCCATGAAGGGGTTTAACCTGCAAGACAGAAGGTCAGAGCTCCCGTATCCTTGTTCTCATACCCGGTTGTCGTGTGCCAAATTACTGACACGCGGTGATGTGGTGAGCATCACACAGTAGACAACCGCAATGGGTAGGCCAGTAGGTTTGAACTTCCGATTTTCAGCATCGGAGCCCAGTGCTCTAACCACTGGATCACACTGCCGCTGCAATTTTTTTTATTTAGCCGTTAGTAATCTTGTCTTGTCACTAGTGCGTGCGTCTGTAGCACCATATCTCAATAGCTTCTCGATTCTTTTCTTTTCACTAGTTGCGACGCTCCATGTCTCGCATCCATATAGTGCTCTGCTCCAAACAAATGTTTTAATGAACTGTTCTTTCCTCGTTAATGAGATTCTATTTGATGTTAGCAATTATTTCTTCTTAAGAAACATTACTTATGATCTTCTTACCATTTCTGTCTTACATCCTTCATCTCTTGGTGCTTACGGTGCTTCCCAGGTAATAGAACTCCTCTACTACCTCTACTGTTTGTCTCTTTAATCTGATTTGTTTATGCCTTTGCTAATTCCTACCACATACTAATACCTTAGTCTTAGACTTATTTATCTGTATGCCATAAGCGCCTGTCAGTTATTACTAATGACTTTCACTATTTGATCCTAAAGTTCCTCAAGCGATCCTCTTGTAATTCAGTATCTAGAGGAAATCTTCTCGTCTTTTCTTTGCAGTTAATGTGTTTTAGTTACTAAACTTCATTTAAGCTTCGGGTTTTAATCCTAATATTTGTTCAAAATAGTTCAGCAATATTATATTTTGTCGATATGAGCACCATAGTATGATGCATAATATTCACGATTGCAGTACTTAGACCACAATACAAAATACGTTTTCTGTCCTAACAGCGCCATCCAAGACGTAGGACTCCGTCAGCCTGCCATTTACTGTGCTTTTTGGACTGCTGTTTTACGTCGCAGTTGCAATGTTGGGGGGACTCGTAGTATAATATAAATAAAAATTAAATGATAATAATTAATTGATAAGATAGTAGACCCACTACTGTAAGACAAACGGCGGTAATGAAAATAAGGAAATACAAGTGTTTTACAACAAATCAGGAACACCTAAATTATTACCCAGGGGTTAGTTACTGCAAAGATTTGGTGTGTTCACCGCGACTAGCTCTACTGCGAGATGGGAGTGGGTGATCAAACGTAGATGAAGAAAAGGGCGCTAGAATCCAACACTCACGGTACTGCAGTAATTCCAAAGACGTACCTCAATGGATTTAGATGAGGATAAACCTTTACCTCAAAGAATACATTTACGAGTTCTACTTCTATTTTAATGCACCAAAAATATGAAAATCGTTTCGTGCTGGACAGGGGTATATGGAAGATGGTGCAATAGGTTAAAAACCAACAGAATTGTTCTTGCAACAAAAGTAGGAGACAGCAAAATTAACCTAATTTAAAAATTTTAGTGTGTCTTGGACTAGACTGTTGACTGTTACGTCAGATGTTACTGGAACTAAAACTTTCTACCATTTCACCTTTAGATGTCCCTCGTTGGGTCTTTTACAGCCTGCATAGAGAGTTTGTGTGGTGGTAGCTCTGTTGGTAGAGCGCTCGCTTTCTGGGCAAAACGTCGATTCTGACTTGGGATAGTAACCCCTGACATTACTACGCAGATTTACTTAAATCTTGTGCTGCAAGCCATTATACACAATTTCTCAATCCGATTTGCAATCGATGGATCTTAATGCTAAAAACCTTCCCTGATATTTCTGTCTTTCGCATCCAACAAACTGTAAGTCTCCTGTGTTTCTACTTTTGTGCTTAGGAGAAACACACGGCAGGGAAGAAGCCGATACTCAAAAGTCGAACAAAAAAACTAAATGAAAAAATGATATAGAGTTTGGATCATCAGCTGAATGCGCAAGTAATCTTAACACATTTCATGTCCTCGGAGTGCAGAAATCGAATTCATCCATTGTTACGGGCCAATCGAGCTTTTTCGACGATTCGTAACCAGCTTGGTGGAAAAAGGCCTACAGCTTAGCTCAGAGGAGTATGGGGAGTTCATGAAAATCGATTATGGGAGAAAATCTTTAGTTGTGTACAGGGTAAGTCAAAATAAGGGGGCGCCACCTTCCAAATCCAGCTGGTTGTAGGAAGGCCGAGAAGCCAACAGCTTACGGAAATGGAACTTACCGTGATTGTGCCTCCTCCTATATATTTAAAACTTGCAAAATTCTTACATAAACAAATACAGAGTACACACAATATAAAAGAGGCAGTAACTTTTAAAACACATAATGAAACTGTTAAAAAATGACCATACAATAAACCGACAAAAGTTATAACGCAAAAAGTTTGAATTACTGATTTTAATTCTTGAACGCTCAGAAAAACTCGCCGCCGTAGACGCACAATATTTATAATATTTTAATAAAGCTGTGTGGCCAATGACGTAGAGTTTACAGGAGAAAATACAGTATTAATATCTTTTACAATCAACAATAAATAAATGGCGATTGAAGATCGCTTTTAGGTTGCATAAAAGAAGTACAATACCGCGAAATTTTGCAAGTTTGCGCGACGAAAAAAAGGTTTATTTTACACTACACAAAAAAATGGTTCTTTACCTTGAACTTCGGAGAAGGCAGGCACAATTCCGGCGATTTCCGGTTGCAGGGGCAAAAGAAGAAGGAAGACAACGTTCTTCGGGGCAGCGTGGGAATGAAATGTAGCTATTACGTCCCTGTAGATTGCCAAGTTGCTTCCAACTAGGTCAGTTAACGTGGAGACAGAAGCGAGACTTTTTCGGACGACATGAACGAACCAAATTCCAGCAAAACACTTGCACGATTTCCTTTTTTTTTCTTTTTACATCACAAAAGATCTGAACTGAATCGACAGGAGCAATTATCTTCAATTGTCCAACACCAAAGCGAACATTCTGCTATTAATTATATATCCGACGTAAGTCGATTTAATTGTGCTCTACAACAAACAATAATACGGTAAAATTTGGAGTAGCAAAAAGCGCCGCGATAGAAAAGAAAACGATATTCGAAGTTACGCCCGTCTGTCTTAAGGGTCTAGCTTCGACTGACTTAAAAATGCAACGGGAATCTCCACTCTCCCCCAAAATTGCACCATATTACAAAATAACATAAAATGTTCTAGAAAGATTTTTAACACGTGAGTTCTCGGAAGCGTCCGAGGTCAAGCGCAGAGAAAAAAAACAAGAGTCTGCAATTTTGACACAAAAGAAACTGTCAAGGTTTAAGGGAACCGGCCTTCCATAACTCAATTTTCAAGACAAAACAAAATAGCGAAAATGGTAACCCAAAATAAGACTGCAATTAAAATAACGTTATTAATTCTTACGAAGCGGCAAACAAATTAAGAAATTGATTCATACAAAGCGGCGAATTTGAAAATAACATAACACCATTCTTTGGTGTAATTATACAAACGCCCATCCGTGCAACTCTAAAATATATACAACAACGCTACCAAGTGTGATGTGGTTGCACTGAACACATAAGGAGGATTTATGGTTACATTTCACTGCAGTACCGTCAGCCTTACCGCATACTTGACTGCGAAATAAATCAAAGCGTTTTATTTTTCTGTTTTCCTTGATAATTCCGATTTCGTACATCCAGTTTTACTTGTTAAGCTCCGTTGTTTAACGTAGTAAAGCCCGATTCAAATGCGAGTCGCAACTAAATCTTGTTTTACATCGCTGCTTTGCTTTTTACCTATCCCATATACATTGTTTTTTGATTTCTATCCACGACTGTAGTAGTACCGGAAGCCCGGAAAACACCCAACATCGTTTCTTTTACACATTTTCCTCGTAAATCATTCAATTTTACTTTCTATTTAATATTTTATACAGAACTTCGAAAACACATCACGAAATCCATTCGCGTCGCAGCAGGTGTGTGCGACTTTCAGAAAAACAGTTTAGCGAAAGTGAACGTGAATAGAAATGCCCGAAGACATATCTCTATAGAAATAAGGTTAGGATAGCAAGATATCATAAATCGCCAAAGAAATTCATCATTCAAATTATGCATTTAAAATTATAAGATTAAAGTTGTAGGCATTGAATGTAAATTAATAAAAATAATTAGAGTTGTTCCTAATTAAAAGTTTCCGTACGCTTGCCTATATAAGAAATATCTTACAAACTATTTCTTCAGTTAAAAATTAAGAAAGAATATGTGAAATAGATTTCCAATAAATTTTTAAGCAACCAATTGCAAACGCAAGTATTTAGCAGTTAATTGCGAACAGCGTTTACGCCGATGTTAACATTAAGTCAACATAATCAGCCTTTCAAGGAAACTAGTTGAACCTGCGGGCTACTTCATACCCTTTGTATGGTTACTTCTATTAGAAATTTCGTGCGTATATAAAGTATGTACTTAGTGAGTCCAGCACTGCCTGAATATACGTCGTCCGCAGACGGTCGTCAGTTGCTTGCCTTTTTCCTATAATATTAGTAAATGACATTGTATTTCGTTCTACACTGCAGCAGTTGTACGAGAAGAACAAAAATTGAATTCGGATATCTTTTATACGAATTACAAGACTGGCGGTAGAAAAGGGTTATGTATTGAAAGTATCATTACATTTCAGTTAAATAATTGATGTAATAAAATCGGAAATTTCAAAATCAAAGTCAAAAAATATAATTATTTCTTAGAATACTAAAATCTCGACCTAAAAATAGAATTTTGCCTGTTGTTTGTTTATGCGATAATTATAGGAAGAACAGAATGTTTGATTTTCACCTTTCCTTAATGTATCATCAATTTCCATATATTATAAAGGGTGTCCCAAAACGTACCGGCAATATTTCAAAGATGTATTCCAGAACTTATTTAGAGTCGAAAAGTCCATATAAACATATGTCCTAAACGTAACCGTTAACGAGTTATTGTGTATTTCATGATTTATGTCGCTAAAACTTTAGGCCAGCGAATTTTATGAAATAAATCTTCTTTAATACATTTTTATTATTTTATTTACAAGAAATATTCAAAATTATCTCCATTGTATTCGATACACAAAGCCCCACGTCACAGTAGAGATCGCTGCCTTCTTAATATGGTTGCTGGGTTATTGCTAATAATATCGGCAGCCTGCTGTATTCTTTGGCGTAATTCTACTACCGTGTGAACTTTAGTTGCATAAACAATCTGTTTCATGTGACCCCAAAGATAAAAATCTAATGGTGGCCATACTACGGGTCCTCCTACTCCAATCTATCTTCCTGGAAAATGCGCGTTAAGCCAAGCTCTAACACGAAGACATTGATGTGCTGGTGCCCCCTCGTGTTGATACCACATTGCATGTCTAATATTTAATGGCACATCTTCCAGTAATAAGGGTAAAGAGTTTTCTAGAAAATATTCGTAATTCGCACCGTTCAAACGGTTTGGCAGTTCAAATGGTGCAATCAGACGATCATTAAGAATACCAGCTATCATAGTAACACTAAATCTATGTTAAAAATGCGAGTGTTTTCTTAAATGAGGATTTTAAGCAACAAGGAAACTGTTGTATATTAATTTTTTGCTTATAAGCTAAATTTTAAGAAGCAATTGCAGGTTGCTTATGCTAGTGTTGTTTTAAAATATCTTTAAAAAACCAAATAGATATAGATATTAAAATAAGTTTATATATTAAGCTTGACATCAGCGTTTTAAAATAAATACACATAGACAGCCAACCCAATGAAATCAGTTCTTCCGCTTCTTCGATATATGTGTTAAGGTGGTTTTACAGAAGCAGCCATAGAAGTTGTGCAGAGCTAAATCTTAGCAGAGTAGCCACTAGAGAGCGAAATAAGCAACAAGGAAACTGTTGTATATTAAATTGTTGCTTATAGGCTGAATTGTAAGAAGCAATTACAGGTTTCTTTGTGTTCGTGTTGTCTTCAAACTATATTTTAGCAACCAAATACATATAGTTACTAAAATAAATTTATATATTAAGCTTGACATCAACGTTTTAAAGTATATACACACAGACAGCCAACCGAATGAAATCAGTTCCTCCACTTCTTGGATATATCCGTCTAGATGCTTTAACATATGTCGTCATAGAAGCTGTGCGTTGTTAAGATTTAGCAGAAAAGCCTTTAGAGAACGAAATTTGCAACAAAGAATACTATTTATTTTTTGGTTACACGCTGAATTTTAAGCAGTTACGGGTTTCCTTGTATGTGTGTTTTGTCAAGCTACCTTTTGAAAGACAATTGGCTATAGTTATTAATATTAGTTTATATATTAAGCTAGACATAACACTAATATTTTTCTTTGTTTGTTTCAGGTTTAAGAATACGTATAGCCAATTTATTTTTAAAACTGCTATCATGCGTGTTGTACATAATCAGGGTGATAACCGATCAAAATCCCACATACGCTACATGGTAAGTACTACTTCTAACACTTAGAATAGCAAAGCTACCCTTATTTCCTCGTCCACTTGATGTATATCGTCTTATCCTTCGTGCAGAGCTATTCCTACATTCAATTCAATGCGCTAAAAATAACTTAGATTGAACTAGAAATAACCTTAAATAAAATCAGGTGTATTACGAGAAGCTAAAAATATCCTTTATTGTTCTCCAACCTCGTGCGGGGTGTTTAGTAGACGTAAAGATTGAGCAGAATAATAGGGCATGCTATTTACTTTTAATTGAAAATCATTTAATACCATGCGAGGGTGCAATTTCATAATCAATTGATAATTTTAAGTTTCCCCTGTTGAATGATTCACATGCGCAGTTTTCAGGAAACATATATTACTGAATATAATTTCCACAGCAAGACCTATCGTATTCTACCGAATATATAACGACTCGGGGGGATTAATTTAATTTAATTAAAAATGCAATTAGCAAATTACGTATATCTACTATTAAGCAAATTGGATAGACCCTTCTAAAAATAATAAATTCGCCACATAATTGTTTGTGAGCTTGCGGCCTCTTGTGGGGTTGATGCAGAATATTTTTAGGAAACCCACGCGTGGGATGTAATAGTGAATGTTTACTAGAAGGTCGTTGACTGAGAAAATACCACCCGTGAATAGTTTATTTCCTTCGTGTTCCATTAAGCTACCTTTGATGTCTAAGTAAAATATAAGCCTTATAATATTAGGACTTTGTTTCTGGATCTGTACATAACTTGTGCGAATAGTAGGATGAGGATTAATCCTAGGTGATAGTTCATATCTCTACAAGTATATTGATATGCAAAATAAGTAAAAAATATGGACGCAGATTTTCTACCCTTAACAAGATTTTGAAATACGAATCTATACTAACCATTTGATGTAATATATAATTTTCTTTGAAATATTATGTGGTCGCACTGGAACTGTTTTGCGGCGCTTAACATATTAATTGAAAATAATCAATTCCGTCATGGAAACTAACTCAGCATTATGATTATACAGAATTGGGTAATATGTGCGTTCTGATATTTTAAGCTAGGTGAAGTAATTGAAATTGTGTACCCTATACAATCTCTAAAAAGCGTAATGGGTTCGTATTGTTAATATGATATATTAGCATGACATCGTAACTTAACACCAAAAAAGTTGTTTCTACACGCCACTATGTATGTATGAGTACTACGAAATACCTTAGTCTTTTTTTAATATCCTTCTTTATTTGCAATCTGTAATTTTACATTCAGCGATACATTACACAATATATCGAAGAGTGTTCAATAGCCATCTTCATATAGTAAGTAGGTTTTCTAGACCTTGAGTGACCTAAGGATAATATGCTTAAAACTAAATCTTTCTTCTAAAACTAACTTAACTTAAAAGTAATCAAAATCTGTGTGGTAATTCATGGGGTGCATATGGCAGAAATCTCTTATTGTTTTTTGGCTGGTTCATAAGGTTTGTTGCCAAATCGTTTGGGTATATGCTGATTCGGGTTCGATATTGCTTGCCTATTTCCTCCCTGACCGTTGAGATTTGGAGATCATTCCGAATTACCGCGTTTGTCACGTACCAGGGTGAATTCACAATAATACGTAGCACTTTTGCTGGAAGCGTTCAATTATCTGTATATTGGAGTTGGAAGCGGTACCCCAGAGTTGGATTCCATAGCACCAAATCGGTTTAATTATGGCTTATAAGCAAGGAGTTTGTTGTTGATGGTAAGTTTTGAGTTTCGACCAAGTAGCCAGTACATTTTGGTGACTGTCAGACCTAATTGTTTCCTCTTCGTAAATAGGTGCTTTCGCCAGGTGAGTCCAAGATATATTATTTCTTCCTGTTGTGGCAGTTGAATGTGGTTTAGATAAACAGGAGGGCAAGTTTCTTGTCGTATGGTGAACGTTCTATATGCAGATTTAGTTTCATTAACATTAATTCTAAACCTCTTTAGCCAAGATTGTATTGAAGTTAGGATTGTTTGTAGAGTTTGTGTAGCGATAATAGGATTATTATCAGTGGCTAGGACCGCGCTATCATCCCCAAATGTTACTACTAGAACTTCTGGTGTAGTCGGAAGATCGGCCGTGTATATTAAGTATAGCAAAGGCCCAAGGACACTGCCTTGCGGTACTCCAGCATTTATCGCATAGAGTTCACTTAGTTCAGTACCAACTCTTACTAGAAGGTGTCGGTTTTACAGGTATAATTTAAGTAGGAGGAAATAGTTCAAGGGGAGGATTAATCGTAACTTAGCTAACAGTCCAGCATGCCACATCTTATCAAAAGCTAGCGCAAGGTCAAGAAATGTTGCGGAGCAGTATTGTTTGTTTTCAAATACTTCGATGATTTTATCAACAACTTCGTGAATTTGCTCTATCGCGGAGTGCATCGGTCTAAAACCGAACTGGTGGTTGGGTATATTTGAGTTATTCTCAAGGATTGTAGAGAGTCTAGTTTGTAGAATTTTTTCGAACACTTTAGAGGTTATGGGTAATAGGCTTATCGGTCGATACGATTTTACCTCATTTGGAGGTTTCCCAGCTTTTGGGATTAGAACGATTTGTGCTACCTTCCACTGACTTGGAAAGTACCCAATGTGCAGGATTGCATTAAATAGTTGCGTTGGATATTTTATTCCCTGGTAGGGCAGTTGTTTAAGGATTAGCAGTAATCAGGTCGTACCCCGGTGCTTTCTTGGGGTGTAGTGTTTTAACAACGGTTTGAACTTCGGCGATTTTGTTGCGTGGGACTGGTGGCTCAAGTTGGTAAGGAGTTTCAAGTACCTGTATTGGTTCTTTCTCTTCTTCCGGTTCATTTTCTGATGGGTGTGGTTAGAAAGCTTCGAAGAGGTTGTTGAGGGCCAATCGAGTTTTTCCGACGACCCGTAACCAGGTAGATGGAAAACGGTCTATAGCTTAGCTCAGAGGAGTAGGGGCAGTTCGTAAAAATCGCTTATGGGAGAAAATCTTTAGTTGTGTACAGGATAAGTCAAAATAAGTCGGCGCCACTTTCCAAATCCAGCTGATTGTAGGTCTTCGTGGAAGGCCGAGAAGCGAACAGCTTACGGGGATGGAATCTACCTTTATTGTGCCTCCTTCTATATATATATATATATATATGTATATGGAGCTTGCAAAATGTTTACACAAACAAATACAGAGTACACAAAAATAAAAAAGGCAGTAAATTTTTAAAACAAATATAATGAAATTATTGGAAACGATAGTACAACGAAAATGACAGGAAAAAGTGGTTTCATAATTCTAAATTACAACAGAATACTTTGAACGTTCAAGGAAGGGGGAACTCGCCGCCCATGGCCAACGGTATTTAAAATCTTTTGAATTCTGCGTGGTCAGTGGCGTCGACTATACAGGAGTCATACAACATAAACAAAATTCCTTTCTACAGATATTAGTGCAAATAAAAAAAACCATTAGCGACTGAAGGTCGCTTTTTGGTTTAGCAAGACAAAGTTTAATTACGTCAAATTTTGCAAGTCGCGCGCAAGTTTCTATTCACCGCACACACACTGGTCTGTTGTACCTTAACTTCCGTTGTGAGGCAGGCACAATTCCGGGAGGGTTGATTCCAAATGCAGGTACAGTCGAGGAAAGGGTATTTTTCCGGTCCGGGAAAAATGTAGAAGGCTTCGGGAAACCAGGGGGACGAAACGGGGGTAGATACGCTCCTGGGGAAGCGGATTAATCCCAACAATCACCTTTTCACGGGTTCCAACGCTTTTTATCCGAATAAATCGAGATAAGGAACAATCACAATTGATTGTACTGTAATCAGGCTACACTGTTAAAACTGCTATTAATCCAACTTAACTTTGTCGCAATGATACTAATTGCCTAAAGCAATATTCGGTACGATACTTGGTTTAACAGGTGCCGCAAAAGATAACCCGATCTACGTGACATTAGTCTCAGACCCAAGCTCGCTGGCCACTCGATTTTTTTACGGCTCTCCCCTTAAGATGTAATTTGGGAAGACCCCGGAGTCATGAAAGGTGGAAGACTGACTGCCGTACAAACTCAATGGGAATCTGCACCCCCCCAATGATTGCACCATATTTCGAAACGTTATGAAATATTCTAGAATAAGGGACA
>JABXWE010045952.1:0-10082 GCA_014611495.1 Limonius californicus
CCCCCCCCACCAAAATATTTCGAAGATCCACACTACTGCCAACACGAGAAAATGAAAGATCAAAAAAAAATTCAGGAAGAGAAGTAGTTAAACTTCCAATCCAAACATCCGACGCCCAACCCACATACTGAATATAAACCCATCCCCAACAAATATCAATCGAAAACCCCCAACGAAAATACACAAAAATTTCAACTAATAACACACATCGCCAACCTAAACGTTCAAGGATCATTGTTAACATCATCACGAGGAATCGAACCAACTAGAGTCTCAATCTCAACCACCTGCACAGTAACCAACAATCAAACAATTCTCCAGCTAACCAACTGATCAATCAACCAACCAATCATCCACCAACCAACACAACAACCAATCATCCGGCTAATCCACCAACTACCAACTAACTAACCAACCAACAAAGCAACTAAATAACCGGATAATCCACCAAACGTCAACCAACTACCAACCAATCAAATGATGAATCAATCAACAGAGAAATGTTCAAAGAAATGCCTGAATATAGTGATCTTCCCTTCATTGCCCAACCAACCACCCTAAAAATTTCTAGTCATCGTCCGACAAAGGTTCATGGTGTGCCTTGAGATCTTTTGCGTGCCAATTTCCTTTAAAACGATCATCCGCATCTACTAATTCGAAAGTCCACGGAGAAAGTTTCTTCTTGATCTTAAAGGGTCCAACATACTTCGGAGCTAACTTGGCGGAATAATACTTATACGCACTCGATAACAATTTATTCCGATGCCAAACCATTTGTCCGGGAAAATAACTAACATCCCTACGGCGTAAGTTGTAATTCTTCTTACTTTTCTCGTAGGCTTTCAGTAATCTGATGTGTATGTTCTTATAAAGCTTCCGAAACTCTTTAGATCGAATGTGAATCTTGGCTACATCACGCTTGATCTCGACATCTTCGTCTTCTTCTAATTCCTCATTGTTGTCCTCAACATTGTCTCCATCCAATATTATTTCTCGACCGAAGTTGATAAAATACGGCGTTAATCCTGTCGATTCATGTTTTGCAGTTCATAAAGCACAAGCAACTTTTGGCAAATATTTATCCCAGTCTCGTTGATTATCAGAAAGATATGATGAGATTGCCGTTTTCAAAACTCTATTGACTCTCTCTGTCGGATTGGCCTGCGGATGGTATAATGCACTAAACTTGACTTGAACTCCACAATTATCAGTCAGATTTTTAAATTCTTTGCTTCGGAATTGTACTCCATTATCAACGACAATATATTTCGGCACCCCAAACAATAAAAATACATCCTCCTCCAAATGTCTAATGATGGCAGGAGTAGTAGCAGAATGCAAAGGAAAAACTAACGGAAATTTACTAAAGTAATCGGCGACTACCAAAATATACGAGTAACCACGCTTTGAGCGAGGCAAAGGACCAACTAAATCTGCTGAAATTAATTCCCAAGGTTTAGTAATTTGCGCTCTACCAATCATCAGTCCTACGGGTTTCTTTTGTTCTACCTTGTGACTAATACAAACGGAACAGGAACGAATATACTTAGCAACACTATAACGCAATGTTGGCCAATAATAACGTTGAGAAATACGAGCGATTGTTTTCGTAACTCCTAAATGAGCTGCTGTGGGAACATCATGATTCTGACGAATAATTTCTCTACGTTGACTGTTAGGTACAACAATTTTCCACGATTGACTATTATCATCTAAGCCTGGATAAGAATTTTCTACGCGTTTATACAATTTATCTTCTTCCACACGCCAATCAGCATACCTCTTTGGATTTCCAACCACTAATTTACACATCTTCCGATACCATTTATCCTTATCGGAAATCTCAACATCAACAACATCCAACATCGGTACTGATCTCGACAGCGCATCAGGAACTACATTATCCTTACCCTTACGATGAACCACTTCAAAACTATATTGTTGTAATCTAACGGCCCACCGAGTCAATCTTCCACTAGGATTCTTCAAATTATTCAGCCACACCAATGAATAATGTTCTGTAATAACTTTAAAATGTGACCCTTCAATATACGGTCTAAATTTTTCTACAGCCCACAATACTGCTAAACACTCTAATTCAGTAGTAGTGTAATGTCGTTCAGCTTTGTTGACGGATTTACTAATATAACTAATGACCTTATCACCCTCAGGATATTCTTGGCTTAAAACAGCACCTAAACCATAACTCGAAGCATCGGTTTGTATTACGAAAGGCTTGCTAAAATCAGGGCATGTCAAGACTGGCGCAGAAACTAAAAATTCCTTGACGGTTTTCAAGGCGAGCTCGCACTCCTCTGACCATACAAATTTCACTTGTTTCCTCAAGAGGTTCGCTAACGGAGCTGTGATTGCTGAAAAGTTCGGTACAAATCTGCGATACCAAGACGCCATCCCCAAAATTCTTCGTACTTCAGTAATATTCGACGGAGTAGGAATGTTCAATGTTTACTTTATCAGAATCCACATGTAAGCCATTTTTTCCCACGATATATCCTAAGTATCTAAGTTCTGGTTGAACGAATTTACATTTTTCTCGACTAAGAGACAGTCCAGCAGTTTTTATGCGATCGAAAACGGTTTCCAAAATGTTCAAATGTTTCTCAAAAATATCCGTAACAATGATGACATCATCTAGATACGCAAAAACATACGGATGCAACTCTGGGCCCAAAACGTTATCAATAAATCTCTGCCAAGTCGAAGGAGCATTGTGAAGGCCAAATGGAAGACGATTAAAGTGATAAAGGCCTCGGTTCGGTACGACAAAAGCTGTAAATTTTTTTGAATCTTCGGCCATCGGTATTTGCCAATACGCAGACTTGATGTCCAGTGACGACATAAATTTTGCATCCCGCAGTTTATCTAAGATATCCGAAACATAAGGCAACGGGTAAGCATCTCGTTCTGTCACCGCATTTAATTTTCGGTAGTCCACGCAAAAACGATAGCTATTATCTGGTTTCTTGATTAAAACGATTGGTGAAGCCCAAGGAGAATTTGAAGGTTCTACGATCCCCTCAGCTAACATCTTATCTAATTCCATATCAATCTGTTTTTGGATGACCGGAGACACAGGATAATATCTTTGTTTAATTGGCTCGGCTGTGGTTTTTATGCGATGTTCCACCTGCGTAGTGCAACCTATCCCTTCACTCATCTTCAAAAATTTTTCATCTAACAATTTAGTCAAGGCTAACGATTGTTCCCCATCTAAATCCGAATGACTCACTATAGCATCAACGAAGGTTTCCGACGAGTTTTCAAAGTGCCATTCTTTTTGTCGAAGATTTGGAACAATTTCCATTCGCTTCCAGAAATCTATCCCCAAAATCAAAGTATGCGGCAACGAAGGAATAACCAAAGTTTCAAAAATTTTTACTTTCCCCCTCAAACTTATGGGAAGTAAAACCACCCCCTTCACAACACAAAGTTCCCCATTTGCCACAGTACATGCTTGAGTTGGAGATTTCCCCAATGGTAATCCTAGATTTTCCAAAAGCTCCCAACCTTTCCGACCTAAAATGGTTTGATTAGCCCCCGAATCTAACAATCCCCATAACATTTTCCCAAAAACTTCTACCTCCAGGTAAGGACGTTCGTCTCCTTGTAGTTGAGCGAATAAAAAATCTAACATCACGGTGGAATTATCGACCAAGATTTTCTTTGTAGGTAAGAGGTCAGACACTTGATCTTCTATCGGCCTCTTCTGGCGTTTCCCGATCAACTACACCTATCACATGTCCTCATCGTAACCCCAATTTTTCCACAACGAAAACAACGCTTGTTTAATGGCTGAGGGCATCCATTTGATACATGACCTTTGACCCCACAATTCCAGCAATTCACCTCACTCACAACGGCTACACTTCTACGACTACAAGAATTCGAAGTTGACGGTAAAGATTCGTTATATACGTAGGCTAAATCAGGTTCAAGGGTTTTCCCATTAATTTTCTAGGTGGCGGTACAAATTCTTCAACAGCTGCTTTCCTAGCTTCAATTTGTCTTCCTAACTTTAATAATTCTGAGATCGAATCAACAGCTACCAAACTAAGTTTGTCTTGATAAAACGGTGCGATATTCCTCACCAAAACTTTTACTCGAAATGTTTCAGACACACACCCATTCATGCGATTAAACATATTCTGGATGACTGCTACATAAACTCCGATTGATTCATTCGGCCCTTGCGTCCTACGCTTTATTTCTTCTAACAATTTTTCGTCATAATTATGAGGTTGAAATTCCTCTCGCAAAAATTTGACTAAGTCGTCCCAGTTGTCTACAGTATCTCTGTATGCTCTGTACCAAAAAAAAAGCTTTACCGGTAAACAAATCTAAAGCTGAATCAAACAGGCCTTCCAATGAAATATTCCGCGCTACTCTTAACTCTTCTACCCTCTCTATAAATGCGCTAAGTGAAAGTTCGTCACCATCCCCGGAAAATTTTAATCCCCATTGACTTACTGGAACAGGTTTAATTTCTCCCCGAAAATGCTGCAAGGATTCGATACGATTAGACCGTACAGGAGTCGATGTTCGTTGCACGGACGGATCTACAGGATACCCTACATTTGTTGATAACGCCATTAAACTAGACTCGAACGATTGTAATTTTTGGGCTAAACTATCTTTCAATTTTCTAAGTTTTCCCAACAAATCTTCTTTAACTTTCATTTCTTCGTCCGCATTAACATTCATACGGTTTATACGGCCCTCATAATGAATTAATTTACTATTTATTTTTTTATAAGCGCCCCCATGGATTGAATCGTCGAATTCATTTACTAATTCTACTAAGTTTTTCAACCCTATCAGACCAGCTTCTCTATCTTCCTCAAATGTAAATGGATGAGATGGGAATTCAAAATATTTATCGCTTTTTTCCTTCTTAAGCGCTGCCCTAAATAATTTTCGCAAATTATCCAAAGGACCTTCGGCAGTTACTCAACGTATTTTCAATTCATAGGTCACTTCCCCTATGTTTAGTCGGTCGATATCCATACTGGCAAATTTCGTAAAACAATCTGTCGTAAATTTTAAATTTAAACTACTAAAATCCCAGTTGCAATTTACTTTCAAGACGAGAGCGACTTCTCCCCTAATTATCCGTATCATACAAACAAAATAATCGGCTATACAAATATACAAAGGCCCCGCGAAGTTGGTCGCCACTTTTCTTGTCACGCCTAATAAATTCACACAAAAATGATACCATAAATATTAGCGAAAAAGTCCAAACCCCTCTTCCTACTACGCCACTGCTCTGTAGATGAATTACTAAAAATGATTATGTTAGCATCCCGGTGAACTCAATCGAAGATGGGCTGAGTTCCAATAAAAAAAATAGGCGCCACCGACTTCTAAATTACTAACACAATCCTAGATATAAAAAATTAGAAAAGTCGGATTCTCAGGTCCAGCATTCACCTACCTTTCCTTCCATAGTAGTACTCGCTTTAGGCAGATATACAAAATATTTTCGTCGTAAATGAAAAGACAAATGGCCACTAAATGAAAATTTAATATTCAACTAAAAATCTCATGAATCAGTTTTAATACACAAAAAAAATAATCTTAGTGAAGTCAATTTTACGTAGAGGTAAACAATTACCCTGCTGAAAACAACTCACACAAAGCCTAAGTAATTATTGCGTATCGGTTACACAACATAAATTCATAAACTTAAGAAGCAAAAACGCATAGCTAACGAAGAGATCTCCACGATTAGGCGAGCGATAAAATAAACAATATAATTAATTTGACCCAACATGAACTACAAGACGCAATAATACACGACGGTTGGAGTACCCTGTATATAACAAAACCACGTAAAATTGTCGTACTATTACAACATCATAACAAAATATATAATTTCCCCAATATTATAAAGTTCAAATATTTACGACGAATAATAATAATAGGAGAGAAGATCGCTACGTCTCGTAAGAGACAAAGCACCCTAAGAAGAAGAAGAATAATAATAGATGGTTAATTATTGCTACAAAATTTTGAACAAGTGATAAATAAATCAAATCTTAGGTAGAAATATAAAATTATACCTCCCTTGAACGAAGTTTTCGTATCTCCGAACGCAGATCTGCGAAGAATGTGACCTCCAATCGCAGGTGTCAAGTAAATCCAGATATCTTCACGGCGAAGTGGATCGGAATTTCCGTGAAACGTAAATTCTCCTGATCGTTATCACTCTCGATTCCTATATGGGCGGATTAATTACGCCACACTTCGTGCCTAAATTTTATTAAAGTACATAAGTAAATACGCAGACCCAAGCGAATCGAACAAGACAATCGTTTGTGAAATAAAAACTCACCAGATGCTTTTTATTCTGGCATGAACAGTAGCTTCCTCCACTGTGGTATAATAAATCGGAAAAACTTCCTGAGTTAATCTTCCAATCGAAGACACAAAACTCTTAAGTGATGTAGATTTTAGAATGGAATAACTTCCCTATCATAACGACTAATTTCAATCTTACGACACATAAATACCTGCAGAAAAAGAATCGTTCTAACTTGTACCACTGACTACGTACAACTGTCTTGTATCCAAAATCTCCCCTCAAAATTTGAAACTTGGACTCGCCCAAAATTCAACAGGTTGGCCAACTTCGAAATATAAATATTACTACAAGCGGAAATATTACTAGATGCAAAACGGGTAGTCTAAAGATAGGCGTAAGGAACGTCACAAATTGTAGGAAAATATTCACCGCACTCACCTCAAGGGTTGCATTAAGATGAACACACAATTACAAGTAATTTATAAGAGCAAAATACCAACGTTTACACACGATTTTTGATCAGCTTGTCATTTATCGAACTATAAGCGGCCATTTATAGTAGTAAACTTAAACTTAAAATATATACATAATCATTTTTTTTTTATTAGATATACAGATACAGATCATGGAATTGTTAGTTGATAAAATTTTACAATTATATTTTTCATAATACAATAATGGTTGATATCTCGTTTTAAAATTGCCAAGTTCTTCAGGTAGTTGTCCAATCTTGCTCTATACAAACATTTCCGGGTCTAGGACAATTCGCCGTCGCCGATTGGCCGTGGCCGATTCGCCGTCGCCGATTCGCCGTAGGTACAACTCGCCGTCGGCAAATTCGCCGTCGCCGATTCGCCGTCGACGAAAAAAGTTTCAGTGTAAATTAAATAACAAAAACAATTAAAAACATAGTTAATAAAAATATACATATATTTATTAATTTAATATTTACATAATTTGGTGTTTAACTTACATCTCATAATTATGTGCTAAGCCCCTCAAATATTCTAAAATATCGACGTTATCAAAATTTTGGACTAGTAATAAAATACGGTTGTCGGCATCCCTAAATTTTTTCAATTTTAAAGGTGGACGATTACCAGCAACAAGTTGTTCGTAATAAACATCCCGCCCTTTCTGCACCTTGCGTAATCCATCAATGAATTTCCAAATTGTTGGGTGATCAACTCCCAATTCCAACTGGAGTCTTCTGTGGGCAGCCTCTGCATGGTTATTTGTTCGGTCTTGCCCATTCAATGTTCGTTCATAGAGGTTCCACATTTCATGAGGGAAAAGAGGCGGGCGCCTGCCATTTCCTCGTCTGCAAATAATTAATGCAAAATATAGTATATATATATATATATATATATACATAAGTTTTGTATCATGTGGCACCCACTATACCTAATGACCACATGGCACCCTGTGTATATATTTTAATTATACAAGGTGATATTCTGGCACCATTACATAAAGCTACAAAGTGGCACCAAACTGTATAAAAATAACGTTAATGACGGTAAAACAGGCACCCAGCGTAGTTGCCAATGTGAGGCAGATATATACATGCGCAAATGTTGTATCAAATTGGTGTCCCCGAAAATATTTACAATGTTTTCTTATGGAAGCAGTCGCCAGTTTGCATTTAAATATTCCAACTTGTTGGCTTTTACCTAGCTATCTTTGAGAATTTATGAATAGCACTTTTTAAATGTAATGGCCGTTTCTCTGAAAGAATTTCATAATACGAGACCGGATTCAAGATCAAGTTGACCTTCTTGCCTTAAGTCACATCATGATATATGATATAATCTGTCATTTGAACGTTCGACAAAGTTAATTTTGGCAAATGTTGTAGATTGTAAATCTTGATATTACTTTGTAGCTTCTTCTTAGCGTGCTTTATTTCGTACGAGACGTAGCGATCTTCTTTCGTATGCCTGGGTAGCTCGTTTTTAGAGTGCCACAGACATAGAGGACCTACAGCATAACGTAGGTTCGGAAACCACGCAAAGTGTAAACACTTCTACTGGAAGGAAGATTTATTATGCCAATTTGCATTTGCCTTGCAAGGGAGAACAGCCGTTAAAGATCCGATGTTCCGATCCTGGGAATTGAACCCAGCACCTTCAGCGTAGAAGTCTAACGTGCTAACCTCTAGCCCACGATCGCCTTTGTAGCGTAACTGAACCCATAAACTTAATATAAAAATCAGCAAATTATGTCGGAGTTATGGATGAATTTTCCTAAACGGCAGTACAAACTCGTAATATTTTAGTTTAAAGCATCGTAATTTTGACAGTGTACATAATATAACAATAAAATCGATTAACTGAAAGAATATTGCATTTAAATGTGATTAACTCTATGAATGGTGTACATTTCTCATAAGAATGCATTACGAATTAAAAAGGAGAGGAACAATAAGTGGAAAACGTCTAATTTTGATATATTGGTAATCTCGCCATCTACTAGGTCGCTGCGAAATCCTTTTGTGAAACAATAATTTCTACTTTGCAAATTCAAAAAATAAACTATTAAAAGGAAGTTCCTAGTTTCAAAGTAATTCGAATAGTGTTAGTGAGAATTGTAAAATTCATGCCGGCTTCGGGGTGCCCGGTGAATCCCCAAGTTATCGTCCGCGTCATAGTGTATTTTGCTTCCGCTACTAAGCTATACCAAACCAGGGACGCTGTATGATGTCCAAATTCAAGCAGCAGCAAAACAACCTCAACAAAATCAATATCCACAATTACATCAACAATAACCAGAATATAACATTATAAGTTATAACCCTCCTGCAACAACAAAATGCTTACCTACAACAACAAAATATACAGTTACAGCAGCAAATAGAAAAACAACAACAAGCCATATTGGAATTGAAACTAGAAATCAGACTGCTTGGAGAAGAGATGAACCATGCAAAACCCAAACAATAATGGCTCAATTATACAAAACAGCATTATGGAACGCAAACGGCGTCACAAGTCACAAATGTGAAATAGAATTAATTCTAGCCCTACATAAAATCGATATTTTACTTATATCCCATCTAACATCTAGCACCAGCTTCAAAATACTGCATTACATAACATACAACACAGCTCATCCCAACGCAGAGCGAAAGGCCAGACCCGGTGCAGCAGTTATAATACGACATGGTATTAAGCACCATACCCTGGATAAAGTTGAAGAAACATATCTCCAGGCAGCAAGCGTAGTTATAGAAGATAGGCATGGCCCACTGATAGTAACCATTTACTCTGAAACAAAGGAAAAGGAGCAGGCAGCAAAACTGCAATATCAAAAAAATTTGTCATTTTACAAAGAATTAATAAATGCAGATTAATCTATTGTAAGGCTTTCACTCAACACGACGGAAGAACTGGAAACCGAAGTACAAAAATTCACTGAACTTATACAAGAAGCTGCCTGGGACGCAACTTCAGCTCAAAAATTACAGAAGCAAAAAACAACCGGCTATCCAATGAACATTCCAGGAAAATAGTAGAAAAATTAAGACTTCGGAAAATCTGGCAAACGTCAAGACATCCACAGGATAAAATTAACTATAATCGAGCAGTCAGACAACTGAAAGAATTCCTAACAGAACTCGAGAACAACTCATTCCAGGAATACCTTGAAAGTCTGACACCATCAGCTGACACCGAACACTGGCAAGCAACACGGAAATTGAAATAACCGAGAGTACACATACCACCCATACGAAAACCAAAGGGTGGATAGGCCAACA